>OZ025215.1:0-267500 GCA_964019055.1 Anthopleura xanthogrammica | reverse complement strand
GACATGTCTTGGATGGGATGAGGGATGACATGTCTTGGATGGGACCAGGGATGACATGTCTTGGATGGGATCAGGGATGACATGTCTTGGATGGGATCAGGGATGACATGTCTTGGATGGGATCAGGGATGACATGTCTTGGATGGGATCAGGGATGACATGTCTTGGATGGGACCAGGGATGACATGTCTTGGATGGGACCAGGGATGACATGTCTTGGATGGGATCAGGGATGACATGTCTTGGATGGGATCAGGGATGACATGTCTTGGATGGGATCAGGGATGACATGTCTTGGATGGGATCAGGGATGACATGTCTTGGATGGGATCAGGGATGACATGTCTTGGATGGGATCAGGGATGACATGTCTTGGATGGGATCAGGGATGACATGACTTTGATTGGATCCAATGGCCTCAAATACCATTAAAAAAGTTATTTTCAGGCACGAACGTTAATACCTTCTATTATATACGTCAAATACATACATACATACATACATAAATTACAAACTGCTGTCATAATGTTACAATGGTGTTGAAATGATAAATATGGTGATGATATTTCGCACAGCGCCTGTTCCATGATGTTTTCTAATTAATATTAGAGATAGAGACCCCTCACTGATAGGCTGGCTAACATCTGGATATCAAAGAACAGATACACGTTTTCGCAAGTTCGTGAAAAGCTAATAAACAATTCAACACGAACTTTTGTGTTTTAATATTATGATATAAAGACTGGGGGCTTACGAGCACCTCGCGTAGACCATATCAGAAAAAAACATTTGGTTGCGACTTGTATTCCTAATCCTTGCTGCTCTTATGATCTTTCAATATGCTGCATGCAGGGACACCATCTCAGTTTTCCTTGTGTTGCGATCAGTGATTTTTTGGTGGAGTTTTTATATATTTTTTATATTCAAGTTCTGTATCCCTTGGAGATTCCCAACCACATCTAAAAACAAACAATAGTTATCCTCCATTGAACGCATCGATGCCTTATAAGTACAACGTTTTCCCAGTTCCCTTCGAAGTCTTCTCATGCAATACTAAGTTGATCTATGTACAATGTCCTTGACACTTTGTTGGATATTCGTTCCAAGGTGTCTTTAATAGTACAAATATCCATATCTATCTTGGAATCCTGGTCTGTATTTCTCTGCAAAAGGTGGTTTTTCTTGCTTGTTTCTCTTGATCCACTTTATGATTGATTTTGCGACTAGGGTTATGTTTGTTGCTGCAAAACACGTGGTTCCTCCAATGATCAGCGCCAGCTCTAGGAAGAGAACCATCTTAGATTCAATCGGCGAAGTTTCAAGGCTCTAGACTAGCTGTTTGAGTTAGAAATGGAGGGTTAACTAACAAGTTCTGTTCACTATTATGAAGTGCGTAATCAAAGGTCAGACTTCGAGATCAAAATATACTAATCAATGTATTATTTTCTGTTGATTCGTGTCTGAAACCAAATGCTTGCCAGCTAACCTCTGGTAGCCAAGGTTTCTAGATGTACCGACGCTTTATAGACACTCCTTTCATTCCTTTGATCAAGTTTTTTTTCCTGGGTATTTCCTTTGGCTATTGTGTGCTTTATCGTGTTTGTTTTTCACCATAGTTTTTCTTTGGTTCTTTTTTCTTTCCTTCCTTCCTTCCTTCCTTCCTTCTTTCTTGATTTCTTTCTCGCGTTATAAAAACTCGGGGGAAATTAAAGCGCAACAGCTTTAAATTTGCAAAAAAAAAGTAAAAAACGCCGGCGATAAAAACTATAATTCTCCTTGTGGATATATTTCTGAAATTCTAACTACTGCTGCAAATATATGCGGTCTCCTCGATCGTGTTTGTCACAATATCGTTATTGATATTTGCACATCGTATCTCTTCCACAGATGTTAAGCCAGTGTGACGTATTGTGATTCAGCGGGATAAATTATAACGAGGCCAAAGCATTGCTGAACCGGCCAACATGACCTCCATAATGCTCAACATAAATAGTGCACTTCTTCGGCTTTATGGATCTTAAATTTAATTTGTTCTTGCAATACACTTTATTCCCGGACTCGGCACCTTAAGTGAGTTGAGTTTGTTGGTTCTCTCCTGTGCTTCGAGAGTTTTTCTCCGGTTTTCCTCCCTCCGTAAAAACCAACCCTAATTCGTTCTGAGCTGTGCTCCGTGGTCAGACATGAGTCGTATGCCTTCGACTCGACCACGTTGAGCTGCGTCCTTCGTAATTCAGCTCTTCAGCTGCAAGCAAGGATGATTAGCCCCCTCCAAATTTATTATTTATTATTTAGTCAGGGCTCCAGTACAAAAAGGCGTAATTTTAATTTTATTTTCAGTTCTAAATTTTAAAAACTTCAAAGAAGACAAAGAAAAAGACAAATCAATGATTGAAATTCTTTCTCTAAAATATATATAACAAGCTAAGACTTTTGTAAAACAGAATTTTCTAGACTATTATAAAGACGTTTGAGCAGTCTGGTAACAATTTATCAGGTATCTTGACTTGAGACTCGTCCTAAAATTCATCATCTTCACTGCCAAACTGAATCTCGTTAAAGCAATTTCTTTCAGAAATGAGTTACCATCAGAATCGCCCTTCGTCATCAGGAAAAGCTAGACAGAAATAGTTTTATTTGAGGTTTTGAGTACATTCTGTCTTTGTTTTCATCACGCTGTGATGAGGGTGGTGATCTTGAAGAGATCTCTAGCCGATCATCCACCGATGGGGTTCCTGTGGTCAATATTTCAGTTGAGACACATTGGCACCTTCGTCTCTTTCTCTTAGAGGTTTCGTTCAAGTATATTAGAGTACATCCGCTTCCGACATCGATGAGTGTCAGTCAGTTATTTGAACAGTATTTAACCTCTGTTACCGGCTCTTAGATAGAGGAAGCAAAACACATGATAATACAAATATCGTACGAAGCACTTGATATCAATCAAAGCCAAGGGTAATGGCCTAGTGCACTGATTATCATCAATAAGAATATTTAACACTTATTGACGGGGACCGAGGGAAACAGTGTGTTTTGTGGTCCCGAGGTTCCAGTCAATAAATGTTTTGTTATATACCAAGTGTCAAAGAACACAACAAAATTATTCGATTTTTTGATTATTTGACTTTAAAAACTTTTAAAAACTCTTACGTTTCCGGTGAAATCACTTTCGGTTTTGTTATTTCCCGGGAAATAACATATTATTGCCCGCTGAGAGCCGTTGCCAGGGAAACGTCAAAACTTGTTTACGTTCACGTGATGCCCTCTCGCCCAATCAGAGTACGAGAAAAATAGACTTTGATACTTAGTATATGATATTGTTTATTACTTGTATTGCGCGAATTCCATGCAATAATATAATCAAATGCGTAATTGCTTTGAACTCCTCTCCTCTCCTCTCCTCTCCTCTCCTCTCCTCTCCTCTCCTCTCCTCTCCCCTCCTCTCCTCTCCTTGGCTTGTAGTAGTATTGTAGTGGATTTTACGTTGATGAACTTCTCGGCCTTTTAAAACTGTTGGTTGCTAGGTTGTTTCCATTGTCCAATATTCCAGTCTGTCATATGCCAGTTCTTAGTAGTGAAATAAAACTAACCATTCTTTGTCGTGCTTGGAACAGCTAGCACTTTTCACTTGTATTCTTCTCACTCCTGTTAGCGCTGTGTGGTTCGAACCTGAGGGGGGAAATGATCAATTTGAAAACGATGAACAAATATGTAATTTCAATCTCCATTCTTCCATGATGCACTTTAGAAACATGGAATTAGAATTGAACGTGTGTTTTGCAGAGGGGGGGACTGGAGAACATTGAGAACAACCCTCAAACCAAGGGAAATAAAAGATCCAACAAACTCTACTCCGAGTTCAGGAATGGAGCTCGAGGCCCCAGGGTTGCATGAAAAGCGAATACGCTACGCGCTACCCTTTTTCACGATTTTTTTTTATTTTTTAGTTTCATCAATTTAAGACCCCTTTCACGTGACGTCAAACAGCTCAAGGAGGACAAAAGAAATTTCAATCTCGTGAGAATTGGAACTTATTGTTTTGTCCTCCAAAGTGAGCTGCATTCCGACGTGCTGCAAGGGGTATATATCTTTCCAAAAGAATATTGCTCAAGGGAATGACACTTGCATTCGAAATGGAAGACGTTAGGCTCAAAGTAAACGAAAAGTTGAGTGTATGGAAAAAAAACTACTTTTTTCTATAAGTTTTGAATTACTCTCACCTTGACTCTCACTATAATTACTGGTAGATTCGTTACTGATAGGGAGAATGTCACCTATTAATTGGCAAAACCTTCTTCTGAACGGCCTATTAAAGATATAGAATATAACAGGATGGATTGCACTGCTAGACGAGGCAGCGTAGATCGTTATCATCTGTACCGAGCGAGGCAAACTGATATACAAGCTTATTTGATCGACACTGGCTGATGGAATCCAGCAAAATATGGACCCACAAACTAGCGCAAGCAAAGACTTCGTAACATGAATTTCGCTCTTGTTGAGGGATTTTCTGTTGGTTGGTCCAACGTTGATATTTGTGGCCATCGTAGCGTTATGCACTTTAACGTTTTTATACACCTTCCAGTAACATATGGCCGTCATGGACAGCGGTAGAATGACAAAGATGAATTGATTCAGAGCTGTAAAGAAGCGAGCTATGCTTTTGTCTTGACTAGAGGGGAAATATATCATGCGTCCTGGATGAAACACGAACGATATTTTTCCACTGAAGTTGAGCAAAGTGTTGCCAAGAATGGCAGTCGACCAAGCAACTACGATCATCAACATTGCTGGTTTCTTCTTGAAGAATTTCTTGTACAACTGAGGTTTCACAATGCAGAAAAATCTATTCTTGGCGATCAGTGAGGTTGTTAAAATCGATCCAATTGCAAATGTGAGGCCAATAAAACCAACCACTTTCCCCACGTCACTGTACATATCACGACCAGTAGCTGCTGTCGCTATCAATGGCGGCATCGTAATGGCGGGAAAAGCAAAATCAGAGATAGCAAGTGTTATCAAGTAATAGTTTGTAATGGTGCGAAGATCTGGCGATTTGTAAAACACGTACAAGACACAAGAGTTCCCTACAAGAGCTGCTACAGCAAAGACGATGAAAATGCAGGTTTCTACGAGGACTAAACCCAGAGGTCTATTTTCCAGTTCATAGGTAAGCAACTTTGTGGTTCTTGGATCGAACATAGCCACAGTTAAAGTTCCCAACTTTACTGAGAAATGATGAAAAGAACGAAAAGATGTGTCTGATTTGCCGTGTTTCTTGCCAGCTGCCTAAAGGAAAGGATGCAACTGGCAGATGGAGAATAAGATAATTGAATAGAGAGATATTGTCCCAATATGAGAACTGTCGGGAAAGAAAGGAAGAAAGCTTTAGCTCACTTCTCTAAATAATGAAACCAAACGACAACTGCGTACTCTAAAATTATCATAAATAAACAATAAGAAAGTGCAATTTATTTATCATTTCATATTATCCTTTTATGAAATCGGATTCAATTTATTAGTTTTGAGTGATTTTTTAATAGAATTCGTCCAAAATTTTCAACAAAAATCGATGTTTTTTTCAGGAGCTAGTCTTTTTCTTCAAAATAAGAAGCTCATAAAAGGATTAATGTCTGTATGGTAGCAGTTAGCAAACACTAGGTGTTAAAAAGTTAATTGCAAATCCTTTTACAATTAGTTTTGAAGCTTTCAAGAAAATTGCTTGATTAAAAAACAAACCCAATAAAAAATAAATTGACAGTTTTTTTAATTTTTTTCCTTCTTATTTTGTGTTTGATCTCAGTTTCGTTGTGTCGTTGTGACACAAGAGATATAGGCTTTCTTCCTCTTTGCCCTTCTTTATTGGACAACTGAACAACTGCAACAACAGCGAGACTCTGAACTAGAAGTAACTAGCAAACTCGTATATATGTGCTCAGCCAGGCCTTACGTCACATAACTGGTTTGAACCTAGTCAAACTAGGTAGAACCAGTTATGCTGCCTGTGATATAAGACTTGAGGGTAGCTATTTACTTTATTTTATTTACCCGCAAGACTCGCCCTCAGCCAAACAGGCGATAGAATTGGCTAGTTGAACTAGTAAAGAATATATTACGATAAACTAATGGTTAATTTTAAAAGATATATTTCAAATAGCTCTAACGAGAGCTTAGAAAACGACTAATTTAGTGATTATTTGCTTAGCAAATAATCTTACTTTTCCCAATACGTATGTACAAAATTGTACAAGACTAAAACTGCTGATTTCTACTGGAAAATGCATGGCAAACAGTGAAAACATTCTGTTCTCTCATTGTAAATACCTCTAAATTCAACCACCATTTGTCTAGGTATTTGGAAACTGCTGCATGACTTTTCCATGACATATTTGTAGCCAAGTCTCTGGGAAAAACGTTTTATCTTTCGATTGCTTTCAAGTGTCATGTAACGTACTTTTGATGCTCCTGGAGTAAAACGATGTACTTGCTTTACTACTTCTGTCATCATCTGATAACTATATCCCCTGCCCTGCCATGATATTCCTGATGTATTCGAAGACTCTGGCAATATATAGTCTGTCCTCCATCAATAACATTAGCTGATTGGAGGGTAATAATCGTTCCATGAAGTTTACCTACAAACGTGTACTATCCAGGCGTCTTCAGCCATTGATGGGCTGGAGTCAGTGATGCGTCAGCGTATACGTTTGCATGACCACGTACCGTTTCAGGTATTTATTCAGTTACAGAGGGTTTAGCATATGACAATGCCGTCTGGAATTCAAACACAAAATCTTGACCAAAATCAAACGCGAAAGCACAGAGAACAACATCTCTAGGTTTTGATTATAAGTCGGTTTGCACGTTTGACTTGTGGTTAAGGTTTTTGTTTTTATCCATTTTAGGTAAAATTTAATGTATGGGTCTGTATTTTCGAGGTCTGTGTTTTCAAGTCGGTCTGTGTCTTGCTGCCTGCTTCGCTGCCTTCATATCCACAAGTCTGCTAACGTGAACGAGAACCTATCTGTTCGTGTAGCCAACGAACACGACTTTAATGATGTTTTGGAAGGATCTAAGGGCATCTATGATGGCAAAGATTATCTTCCTTTTGTGTTCCATCAATGGCTGAAGACGCCTGGCAAGTACACGTTTGTAGGTGAACTTCGTGGAAAGATTATTGCCTTCGAAGCAGCTAATGTTATTGATGGTGGACAGACTATATATTGCCAGAGTCTTCGAATACATCAGGAATATCATGGCAGGGGATATAGTTATCAGATGATGACAGAAGTAGTAAAGCAAGTACATCGTTTTACTCCAGGAGCATCAAAAGTACGTTACATGACACTTGAAAGCAATCGAAAGATAAAACGTTTTTCCCAGAGACTTGGCTACAAATATGTCATGGAAAAATTGTTAAGCTGTTTTCCGATACCTTTTGAAAATGTGGCTGCATTTAAAGGCCTTTATAATGAGAGAAAAAAACTACACGAGCTTACAATAGAAGACGCTGTTCATTTTGTTCTGGAGCAAAGAAGATTCGATCACATAATACCCAACAAGATAATGGTAGTTTTGATAGAGCCTTATGAACTGATGCCAGACAATGCTAACTGGGTTTTCATGGAAGGTGATAAGATGTTTGTAGATTTAACTATAGACCAACTAAAATGTGTTTCAGTAACACCGAGATCTTTCAGTCATGGGAGATTGCTCCACCGTGTTGAGCAACAAGCATGGATCTGCAATATTCATGCAAATGAAAGAGATGTATTCAAAGCTCATTTGATAAGACATTTGATGGCTGCTATTGAACAATTAGAAAAAACTGGGAGAAAAACTGGTCTGGAAATTCTACGTTCCCCAGATTTCGATTTCGATGCAAGAGAAGTATTTAGAGAAGTCTTAGACGACTCGCAAGAAGATGTCACTGAATGTGTAATGTGTTATGATAAAAAGATTTGACTCTACGAATCTTTGAAGGCTTTCAAATAAAAAACTGAACTGTCACCTTCGATTATATAAACTCGCAAGGAACTTCGAGACCAAACGGCCACAACCTCTGTTATCTCAATGCTCACATTCTAATTTAAATTAGAATTAACTTGCTCACTTCCCGAGGGCTTACCGCTAAAGGTTTGACGATAATGATGATGATCTATGATGATCTAGGAAGCAACTACTATGACACTGAATTAGACTGCAAGAAACAACATCAATCAATCAATCAATCAATCAATCAATCAATCTGTTTTATTACCATATTAATTTAAATATTTACATAATTTATAAACTAATGAACATTAAAAAATGATAATTATTACTCAGAATAACTGAAAGTTAAACTAGCTGAGTAATATCTTGTAACTTAATTAAGAGAAGCGATTGGTTTGATGGTATGTAATACTTATAATTAACTAATTTAAGAAATAAGCAAAAATCACACAAAAAGACATTAAATTGGTTTAGAAAGTAGTAAATAAAGTTAAATACAAGAATAAATAGTAATGAAAAGAGAGAAAAAAGAAAAAGAAAAAAGAAAAAAGAAAAAGCGCCCTATACCAGATGTAATCAATTACAGCATAGCCTAGGTAACCCGCAAAGTTGTGCAAAAAAGTTTAAGCAATTCAATAAAATGTTAATAATAATTAATAAATCTGTGGAACCATACCGTACCCATACCATCATGGGGTTCCTGTGGTTTTACAACCAAAGTCACGGAAGCACAGGTAGCCCAAGCAATGTTTGTACATCGGTAAATATATGGAGATTTTTAATTTCGAATTTTTCAATGAATCCTCAATAAAAACCAAGAGTACTTCTACGGTGTCTTTTTATTTACCTTTTCTAATCGTGGACTGAATTTTAGCAATTTTCATACATTTGCAATACGAAAGGCTCCTATAAACAGGGCTTGGGCTTCCTGTGGATTGATCATTTGATACAAGAAACGATCCCCGAAAAGCTTCACAAAAGCGAAAAAAACATGAATAATCGAGTGTTCCGATTCGTAACTCTTGTACGACAGCCACTCTGTCGCTCATTCCAAACCACTAGCACACGATTGCAGGAGTATAAAATAGTCCAAGTGGCTGAAGTGGAAGACTTCATCCATCGCTGTATGACCAAGGTTGGAACGTCCAGTGAACATGCTGTTCAGCTTGCTAAAGTTTTGACTTCAGGGGATATTAGAGGACATTTTAGCCATGGACTCAATAGATTAGGTAAGGAAACAAGCATGTATAGTGAAGACATGCTTACAAATAGAAAAAAGATGTGAAAAGTTGTCTTCTTGTAATGGCGGCATGTTTTGCATGTACAAGCATGCATAGTCCTACTTATAATGGTTAATATAAAACAATTTGGACTGTTCTTTTGAAGCTATTATCTCTTAATGTCATCATTTATCAAATGTTTGTAACGAGAAGTCGGGTTTTTGTAGGTTTTTTTTAAATGCAGAGTTGGTTTGGAGTCAATAATTTTAGAGGTTTGCAAGATATCAAATATGAAATTACTGGATGAAATGGGCATTTGCAGAAGTATTTCAAGAGGTCCAAGGCCTAGGGGTGGATTGGAATTTCCAAAGGATGGGGAGGAATTTCCAATGATTGTCTATAAAATTCAACAGTATTACTGACATTGTAATTTTTCTTTAACAGAAATGTATGTCCATGATATTGAGGTTGGTACGACAATCAGTCAGGGTGAACCAAAAGTTGTTAAAGAAAGCCCAGCTACTGCATTGGTGAATGGGAAAAACTTGCTTGGCCCGGTATGTATTATATACCACATATAGTGCACAAACTGTAACATATATTAGAGAGGAAAATACTAGTACAGGGACTGCAGAGATAAGGCAACCAGGTATAGCCCCCCTCCCACTTTTTTTCATTTTTCCATACTAGTCTCTTGTATTTTCCAATCTTAGCCCCCCCTCCCCACTTTTTCCCATACTAGTCTCTATCTTAGACCCCCCCCCCCCCACACACACACACTTTTTAGGGTGTTCTGTGGTCCTTGTAGTAACTCCATAACTCCATTGCTTGTAGGAGTATTTTTGCAATAATAAACCTACTAATAGGTAATAAATATCATCAGACCCTCCCCACCCTTTGGAAATTTCATTTCCCTATTCCATGGGGGAGATATGGATATTTACTAGAACTACACAATATACCCTCCTCAAACCCTTCCCACCCTTTGGTAATTTAATTCCTTCTCCCAATGGGGAGACATTAATATATATTGCAGTTTTTCTACACCTTGAATAATTATTTCCTCTTTTATTTACACCCTTTACTTTTATCTAAACTGGTCTCCCTGTGGTGAGCATTGCTTTACTGATTTCTTCTTTTATTAATTTCATTCTTTCAGGTTGTTGGTAATGTGTGCATGGATATTGCCATTGAAAAAGCCAAAGAAGTAGGCATTGCATGGGTAGCGTGCAGAGGTACACCATTTTATATATATAAGTTTTTATGGCTTTCCCTAACTTTTTTTAGACCTCTACCTTGGGTGTAATGTTTTCCCATTTCAGACCATGTGTCATTCTCTTGAGAATAAGATTCTTTGTTTGAGTTGTATCCATATTCATGTGTCTTCCCGTGCGCAACCATTAAAAAACGAAATTATACTCTAGGGAATGACACATAGTCTGAAATGGAAAAAACATTACACTCAAGATAAAGAAGGAAAGCAAGGGTGTACTGGCATAGTGTGAAGGTTCTTGCCTCTCACGGCTATAGTCCCGGGTTTGATTCCTGGATTGTTGATTCTTGGCCTTGCTACAAGGGTTTTTCTCTGGGTTCTCCAGTTTCCTCCCTCAGCAAAAATCAATGCTACTTCGATCTGAGCTGTGCTCTATGGTCAGACATGAGTCATATGGCGACTGCCTTTGGCGCCTTTGTATGCCTTTGACTCTGCCACCTTCACATGTGTACATTAAAACAAATAGCTACTCCAAAAAAAGATGTCTTTTAATGACTTTTCTTTGAATAATTTGTATTTTATATCAACCAGATTCGAATCACTATGGTATTGCAGGATGGTATACTTTACGAGCCTTAGAACATGGATTAATTGTAAGAACACTGAATGGTCTAATATTTACTATATTACAGAAGCTATAACAAAGACATTTTTTGCTTCTTTCAATGAAATTTCCAACATTCTAAGAAAGCATTTTTGACATCCAAAACAACACAACATTTGGGACACACATTTTGTGGTGTAATAGTTGATTACATTTAATAAATATATATTATCGATCCAGCTGATCTCCTTCAATTATAAAAATGTTATCAAAATAAATGTCTGGTTAATTAATGTTATGTAACATTTCTTTCAGGGTATAAGTGTTACTAACACGTCGCCATTGGTTGTGCCGACAAGAGGAAGAGAGGTAAGCTTGTATTCAAATAAAAATCACTACATTTCTGTACACTCTGTGAAGCTTAGTCCTCTTGCATCTGATGTCAATCTGGGGGTCAGTACAATGGGTGGCACAAATAGGTGGTAAGCACTGTAGTTCACGCACAGGGTCGTGGGTTTGATTCCCAACTGATCCACTTGTGAGTTGAGTTTGTTTGATGTGTTGTTCTCTCCATTGCCATGAACGTTTTGTTCCAGGTTTTCCCATTTTCCTCCCTCTGCAAGAGCTATCACACTACATTCCAATTCAATCTATGATTTAGCCATGTCCTAACTCTGATCAGCCCAAAGGTTCTTTCAGATATACATTATTAAAATTTGAAGATTTTTTTGGTTTGATTGTAAAGGGGATCAATGGTGGATACATAAACTTTGACACTTAAAGAGCAGTAATAATGCACTTTATCATCATCATTATTCACATGAGGTATTGCATCATTTTTCAGGTTGCTCTTGGAACAAATCCAATATCTGTTTCTGCACCAGGGAGGGGTGGGGATAGTTTTGTCCTAGACATGGCGACATCTGCTGTAGCTCTTGGAAAGGTATGGTTCATATAATTTTAAAACATATTTCAGGGTTGGATCCAGGATTTTTGCTAGGGGGCAGGGGGTGCTCAAAATTTTGGTTAGAGTTGGTTTGACTGCCGAACTACCGAACTGAAAAAAATTGAGGGGACGAACCCCCAAACCCTCTTAGATCCGTCCCCGATTTGGGTACTTCTACAATAGGGACAACACCAAACGCGCCCTTCGGACCTAGAGATTCACGGTTCGATCCTCAGGATTTTGTTAGCTTCAGAATACTTCAAAACGTAACAGTTATAAGTTCGGTATTGCAGAACAGCGCCTTAGAAGCCAGTTACTGTGGATCCAAGTAAAAGAAAGTAAATGTGACCGCAGAGACTCGGAATTAATCAAGAAAAAAAGATCCCAAATTAAAAAGGTACAAAAATGTATGACTTATTCTCATTCTCATAGTTGGCTTCTTAACCTTGTTGTTTCAGATTGAAATGAATAAGCGCAAGAATGAGGCAATACCACATGGATGGGGTGTGGATAATAAGGGTTTGGTACGTTACAATGAATGAATGAAAAGATGGTGGGACAAAAGGATGGGTAGATGGATGGAAAAGGGAAGAAAAGAATGATTGAATGTGGGAGAAATGAAAGAAGTGAGAAAGGAAGAGGAATGCACGAAGTAAGAAAGTAAAGGAGCAAAGGAGTAAAAAGAAACGAAAAGGGAATGAAGGTTGGAGACAATTAAAACTAATGGAGGCAGATTGTTGGAGGAAGAAATGGAGGGATGTGTAGGTGGTGGTTCGATAAAAGAAACTAGAAACCACAGAACAAATGATATAAAAATGTGAATGAGAATAACTTTAGTATACAGGTATATTTTGATGTTTGTTCAGGAAACGTTAGATCCAAGTGATGTACTGGACCGAGGAGGTGGACAGTTTCCTCTGGGTGGCACAGAGCTAACAAGTTAGTAAAACTTATGAAACAACCTCTGGGCTGATCCACCCTTGATCATAAATCATTGTCTTTGCTTCAGGTGGCTATAAGGGGTATGGTTTGGCCATGATGGTTGAGGTACTGTCTGGCGTGTTGGCTGGTAGTGCTATTGGACCTGATATTCGTCGCTGGAAGGGAGATGACAGGATCGCAAACTTGGTGTGTAACTACTGAAGAACTAGGACCCTCGTGGCAGGGGAGAGGACACTGAACCAACAAACAACTCAACTCACATATGCGACTCAGCCGGGAAACGAACCCGCGACCCTGGCCACATAACTCAGGTCTAACAATAAGGCATTTGCAGATATTTTAAGACCCTAAAAGTTGGTTCGGTAACCCCACGGGGAAGGGCAACACAAACATATTCTTAGCAGAGCGCACAGCTAACTCTCTGGTGTTATGAGAACTTGAAGTATCAATATATATATTTGATTAGATGTATTTATTCGTGTTTACCAGGGCCAGTGTTTTGCTGCTATCAACCCTGCCATGTTTGAGAGCGGCTTTGAGGACAGGATGCAAGGTCTTATTGATCAATGCAGAGGGATGAAACCAGTAAGTCATCATCATGATCAACCGCAACATCATTATCATAATCATGAATCATAACCATCATGCATCAATATCATCATCATCATCATCATAAATCACCATTACGCATCATCATCACAATCATCCATCATCATCATCAGTCATTATCATAAATCCTCATTACGCATTATCATCATCATTATCACAATCATCTTCATCATCAGCATCAACATCATCAAAATGATTATAAAATCCCCACCACCACCATCATCACCACCCCTTTATCGTAACTTACTGACCATATGGACCCTGTTCCTGATATGACAGGCCGAAGGTGAAGACGAGGTTCTTGTTGCTGGTGACCCTGAAAGAATTCACATGAAGAAAGTCGGAGAAGAGGGAGGAATTCGTTACCATGTCAACCTGCTCTCATCCTTGGTTAGTATATTCACTGGTCCTTTTACCTTGGGCGTAATGCTTTCTATTTCAGACCACGTGTCATTCCCTAGAGTATCATTTCTTTGTTTAACGGTTGCGCATGAGAAGACACATGAATATGGATACCACTCAAACAAAGAATCTTATTCTAAAGAGAATGGCACATGGTCTGAAATGGGAAAACATTACACCCAAGGTAAAGAGGTATAACGCCATGAAAGAAAAAGATAACTTAAGAGAAATGTGTTTTCTTAGGATAACCTTGCTGATAAACTCAGTGTTCAACGGATGGTAACAAAGGACGGCTTCAATTGATGAGCCCATGACCTGAGATGTCACGTGACTGGTGGTCTGTCATGTGACTGGTGGTCTGTCACGTGACTGGTGGATGGTCAGTGGTCAGTATATAGAGTGTAGCATAGATTTGTCATCTTTTATATTAACCGCATATAGTAGGGATAGTAGGTGATAGTAGGTAATGGGGTGTAGTATTGAATAATAGTTTAGTAATTTAGATTATAGTAGTTTTTATATAAAAATGATTTAAAAAATCATTCTTTTTTTATTAAAATATTGCTCCCAGGGGTATTTGGTAGAAGGTAAGATTTGTTTACTTTACTGAGAAGATGACAGTGTTTGGGTTTTGTATTACTCGTATTGAAATATTTGCATGATAATTGCTATCTTAGTGTACTTTCCTATCCACAACGTTAGCTTCAGCATTCTCTTAGACAAACGATTCTCTGTTTTGTCCGGCAAATTATGTTGCTTGGCAACCGTAATAGCGTCTCTGCGCTCTATTCTTTGTCAACTTTTTTGAAATTGTATGTTATGTCAATCCGGCGTTTACTATATGGGAAAGAAAATGCATGAGAGAATGAATGAATGGGAAAGAGGAAGTTAGAAAAGAAAGAAACAGAAAGAAAGATAAAACGAAGGAAGGAAAGAAAGAAAGAAAGAAAGAGAAGAAGGAATTCATGAAAGATTGAGAGGAAGGAAGGAAGGAAGAAAGAAAAAGAAAGAAAAGAAAAGGAAGAAGGAAGGGTATAAAAAAAAGGTTTAATTTTATTTTAAGCTGGGCAAAAATAGAAACTTCAAGAATATGAATTAATCGTTATCCAAACTTGTCATGAATGTCTAATACTTTGAGGAGAAATTTCAATTTAAACACATGTTAAAATGTCTGCTCGTACGAATGGGCCTTGAATAAATATTAATGAGTATATCTTACAGATAAGAAATTTGGGTAACGCAATAGTTATGAAGCTGTTAAAGTAGTCTTAAATCGTGTCTGCAAATGAAGTTACCATGAGTGAACGGATAGAAAAGATACCCGTTTCTTTCAGTTTGTTTACACTGTTTCTATGGAAGTCAGGTAATTCTAGGCTGGTATAGCAGCTGTTCTCACAAGAATGGCTCAATTTATTTGAACATGGAGAATTCCCCCTGCGGGCTGAATCAATTCTTCGCCGCCATAACTCTGTCAGATATCTCTCGTACCTTCTATTGTCTTCAACAAAAATCATTAATAAATCATTTGAAGTTTAGCGACGACTTTTTTGAATATATATTAGTTTTTCGTTGTTCCGAAGAACTTAGCAACTGTTGCGAGTAAACTCAAAACGAGTGGGGAAAAATTTTAAACGAAGTTGTTGTGGTGAAACTCCTCGAAGCAGGTTGATGGCGTCTTGGTCTAAAGCCAAAAACATTGATTAAATATATTCTAAAGTCGTTCAAGATGATGGGAGAACGTTTAAGACTTTGTGCAGCGTGTAGTTTGCCAAGTCCAGGCCCGACAAAGCGGTTGTACTATCAGCATCGAGAATATGGCCCGTTTTTCCCGATTTTAGAAGAACAACGAAGAAAGTCTAATGGTTGTCTTTTCAGTGGGGGGAGAGTTGTTGTTTGTACAGGATGTGCAAGTCATCTCCTAAGACAGTGGGCTTACTACGAGAAACACTGGACGCCGTTAGAGAAACGAAGCTACACTCTTTTATCAGGTAAATGACAATATTCGTTTTGAACTCAAAAACATTGTTCTATTGTCAAAAATATAAGCAACTATTATGAATTAAAACTTGTTCACGTAACTAGCAATAAACTCTTTTCATTTTGCTCTTTCCGATATTTTTTTTTTTCCCGAATAACTTCTTCGTAACTGAGTTGATTTTCCGCTTAAAAACCATGCAATGAAAATTAGAAACACAAAGATGCACAATATCGCTAAATCTACGATGAATTTATATTGAAAGATTTAAATTTGAACAATAAAAACTATTTTTCCCCATCATTTGAAATTACGGACGAAACTAAGGTAAATCTTATCGATCTATTACCGACTAAATTATGTTTTTTTGACGAATAAATGTGAAGTAGGTATATTTTTCTTAGAAGTTAAAACGATTGGAGAAAATAATTTATTCTTTTATTCACTCGGTTCTTACCAGACTGTTAAAAGTTAGTCTTTTTATGCCGAGCGCTGTACAAAAAATATAAGTTTTATTCCGCGTTAACTACCGTCACTAAAGTCAACATTTCGCTAACGATGGAAGGACAGTTTCGCTTTAATGAAGAAGCTAGAGTTACTTATCTTTGGAGATAATTTATCTCAAAAAAGACGCTAAATGAAATGCTATTATTGACTTCACCCATAGAAAATTTAAATTAATATTTGCCAACATCTATTCTGTTGGCTCAAAATTAAACATTTTTAGAAGAAAATCGAGTTTGCATTTATATGTACGGCAAAAAATGTTAAAAAAGCCTAAAAAGTATCAGTAGCAAGATTCAAAGAGAGCAAATAATCTCAAAAGTGTTAATTTTAATTAATTTTTAGCACGGATCAGTTCCACTGAGCGAGTTATTTATATTCATACTAAAAAGCCATGTGGCACTAAAATTATTTTTTCATAGTCGGGAGATATTTCGAGATTAAAGAATGAAAGTAAAAGCACGAAAGTGAGAGAGAAAGGAAAGAAATTACAAATGGAGAGATTCATAAATATTCTGTTTTTATCTTCAGAAGAAAGATTGGCGCGAAAAGCGAAGAAAGATAGCCTCATGGCTAGGGTTTCCATGGGAACCAATGACGACTTCGCTGAACTAAACGACCAAGTAAACTATCTATCACAGACAGCAAGTAAAGGTCTTAACCAAGAAACCATGAGCGATAAGGTAAATTCTTCGAGCCTAAATGAAAGGCTGTCTTCATTGAGTTTCATTAGCGAGGGGAACAGTCCCTTCCGACGTGCCGTGAAAAAGGTTACTAAGCAAAATACCAGAATTTTGGCAGAATATAGCGAGGCCAATAAACACTCGGATTTGTCTACTTTACAGACTTTGGAAAAATCGGAACAGTGGAATGACGAAGAACAGATGGATTCGAAGAAAGATCGTTCACTAGCTCTTTGGGGCTTACCCAGTGAAGACATTCGTTCAAAAGTTCGGGAAGAACTTCAGGAAAATATCGATGTGATGATAAAAAAAGTGGCTGAGATCCAACATTATGAGAATTTGAGGAGGTATGAACATGAGTTAAAGGAGGCTGCTGAAAGAATGTGTAGAGTGCAGGACAGTAAAGGCGACATTGATAGGATGTGTCAAAGTCTCAAGTCACAGCTACAAGAAGAGTTATTGTTTCGAGATACTTTAAGAGTTGTTAATGGAGAGAAAAGAGATATGAATGGTGGTCAAAAGGCGTTAATAAGTATCGAACCACCAACTACTAAACACCAAGAAAGTCACTCAAAAAGGCATTCATCAAAAACGAGAATGACAGGAGTTACTAATGCAAGAAAGGCAGGAAAGGAATGGAAAGGAAAGACAGTCAGAAAGAAATTGAGGGAGAAAGCTGCTTTGAGTGAACCGACTGAGACTAGCCTGGCAATAGTTCCATGCCCCACCGAGGATAACCCTGGTACGAGCAGCCGAAATGAAGCCGAACGGACAACGAGTGCTTCACGAAAGGTTGATGCAGTTGTTCGTGAGTTGGAAAAAGAACGTGAATGGCGGAAGAAAACGGAGAGTATTATAGTACAGCAACGAGAAATGATTGAAGAGCTTCGTAATGGGATTCAAGGCGAAGTTCAGCGGCTAATCGAAGAACAGAATAAAAGATATCATGATATAAAGTCAAATGCAAAATCCCCGAGACGTCAACAAACTCCGGGACCTAGAGCCAGTCCCAATGGCGTAACTAGACCGAGTCAGTACAAAACCCCCTACATTAGCCTCGACAGGGCGTCAGTAGACCATGATGCAACACGAGACGACGAAAAAAGAGCGATGTCACGTGAGCGAAGACGTCAACGAAAAGACAGGTCACGTGACCAGTGGGTATATAAAGGGGATGTTCCGTCAGCTGCTAGGAGTAAAAAGTATGATGATGATGATAAGAATGGGGGTCATGATGACGATGATGATGATGGTGGTGACGTCACGGATGATTCCGAAGGTGGACGATCATCGCCAGCCACTCCAGAGTACTACATTCAATAATTGGTTATCTACAAGCATCATGATGATGATTACTACATGATAACATTTGGTCATATGAGATTTTGATGATGTTGATGCTGATGGTTTATTATGATGTTGATAAGGATGATGATGATGGCAGTGGTGATGATGATGATGATGATCGGTGGTGATGATGATGATTGTATCTAATTAACAATTAGTCCTCGAGTCCGAATGGTCTACGAGTCAATAGCCCATGAGGCCGAAGGCCGAATGGGCTATTGACTCGTAGGCCATGAGGGCGAGAGGTCTAATTGTTTTAGTAAAAACCTACTAATCGGTCCAATAAAAGGATGCAAAAAGTTTTGGATTTTGCTTTAAATATTTTTTTTTTGGTTTTCAAAACCGGCGCTTTTCGCTACTAGAGGTCTATCACTAATAGACCCCTAGTAGCTCAGCCAATCACAGGGCTCGATTGGTGATAGACCATTAGTAGGTTTTTTCTAATGATGGTTATAATAATGATGATGGTTGGTGATGATGATGGTTGGTGATGATAATGATGATGATGATTGTATCTAATGATGGTTATGATAATGATGGTTGGTGATGATGGTTGGTGATGATGATGACAATGATTTTGACAATGAACTATTATTATTCCTCTGTCGTATTGCACATCCATTCAGAGGGGTCAAGCATGGACTATTCTACTTAAAGGAACAAACTAACGCATGACAGTTCAAAAGCATTAACCGGGGCAATTTTCATTTCAACTGCCAACGTGTCATTCACTTGAGAATAAGATTCTTTGTTTGATTAATGTGTTGCTTGCTTATGTGTAGCTATAAAACAAAGAAATGATACTCAAGGGAAAACATGGTAAGGTACAGAGGTCTCTTTGAAAAATTTTAATATAGCAAAATTCCTAGAAATTTAAACGTTCAAAAAACAATTAAAGAATTCCCATCAAAGGTTGGGGAAAATGCGAAACCGTCTTCGATACCAGTAACATGGTTAGTGGTCATCTTATGAAGTCCTCCACTGGTCACAATCGTAAAGCGCATTGAGACAATGTGAAATGCGCTAAATAAGAACTCTCCATTTTACGAAATGTGGAACTTCATTCAGTCCCATGATGCTTTTCACCTAACCATTCACTGCACATGCGCAATAGTGGATAGTCAAATAAACTAACAATCTCGTACCAGAGCCTGCGTTTTCTTGGTCAGTACCGAGATGCTCGTTCCTCGGTGCTCAACAAGAGAAACACAGGCTATGGGAACGAGATTGATAAATTAAAATTAAGCATTATAAACATAAAATAACAGGCTTAAACATTTTAATACACATTTCTATCTTTATATACACTCTGTTTTCAGAATAATTCATAGTTTCAATATATTTTTATCTAAGTTGCATTTTATGACATCTCTGATTCCCATAGTCATCCTCCGAAAGCTGTCTGTCTGTCCAACCCCTGTTCTAGGTATAAAACCAGACATTTCTTTTCTATTGTACAGACACTATAGATCTGGACCACGCTTACGAAGTTAACCAATCACAGTGAAGAGTGAAAACTGTAGCCAATCAGGAGAGAGTGGGCATTCAGCCAATCACGGTGTTTCATTTCCATGGAATGTTGGTACCATCTAAGTTATCTTGCCCATCATGCCATAACACTAAAATGGCTTTTCATTGTCATGTGAATCGCCCAATTACGACGCGTAGTTACATGCGGTATCCTTTCCTACTCATGAAAACCGCTCTTTTCATCTTGGCCTCGTTGTTGCTTGCTTCTGATTGGCTCAACCTGGAATGCTTTGTTTTCATTCTATATTATGATTGGTTGACTTTGAACAAGAGGAATTGGCTGGAATGTCTGCAAAGTAACCTTATAAGGGGCTGATACTACAAGGAAAAGATACTACAAGGGAAAAAAGATTGCTTCACTTTTCCAGTTGTCCATTTTTCTTGACCCACCCTAGTGACCTTACCCCACCTCTCCGACCAAGGTATGACCGGTCCCTAACTTCTCCTCCAAAGTTAATAATTTATTATATTAATATAAAGAACACATTTGCTGATGTTATAAAATCATCTTGATAGAAAATAATTATTAAAAGATTTGATCTAGCTAAACTGAATTAAACACCTCCCTTGATTATACTCCCATAACCTGAAGAAGAGAACGACGTTCTCGTAAAAGTCTTCTAAAAATTATATTAGATCCATGAGGTTCGAAGCAGACATTATGGTTGCACAGAGTTTCCAAAAAATTGACTTGAAAATGAAATAAGTCGTGGTTTTGGAGTCGCAGGCCAGTTTGACCAAGTTTCTCATGCTCTTTACAGTTACATGCAAGAATTGGCACCATCAAAACAACCTTATTGCACGTTTAGATCTGTGCTTGCTTTTCTTGGATACCCAGAGTCTTTTACTTGCTTCATTTTATGTCACCAAACATGACGTTTGATTTTAAGACAAGCCATCCATGTTAGGGTTTTGCTATGGTTGGGTTTAGTATGAATGCTCGATTTGCACATAAAGATGTTTAACACCAACCTATAGAAATGGAAACGAGATAATCACCATCATGTGTCATTATCATTTATCATCACCATCACCATCATGTATCTTCATCAACATCATGTATCATCATCACCATCATGTATAATCATGTATCATCATCAGCATCATCATAATGTATCATCAACACCATCATTATGTATCATTATTACCATCATGTATCACCATCATGTATCATCATCATCATCATGATGTTTCATCATGTATCATCATTACCATCATGTATCACCATCATGTATAATCATGTATCATCATCATCATCATGTATCATCAACACCATTATTATGTATAATCATCACCATCATGTATTATATCATCATCATCATCATGCATCACCATCTATCGTCGTCATCAACATCATCACCAGCCATACATATGACTAACAAGTGTTACCCATGGCAACTATCACTATCTTACCTCATTAAATATATGATGTGTTGAACTAAGGATCTTGTGAATGTCAGAATTCGGTGGTACGAGTAGACGTAACGTCCCAATGTAATTTTCACTACAAAAAAAAAGTTTTTTTAGCTTAACTCGTAATTACATTGCGTAAGAGCACAATTTTATTTAGAGCCAATTTTAGGTTTGGTAGAAGTGGTTACAGCATACATATATGATTTCAAGAGATATCAAGGTCTGCTTTGTTTAGATGCAGATCTGAATACCAGAAGTTCATCTTACCTGTCTAGTGTCCAGAAATGAGGATCTTGAATACTGTAAACATTATCTATCTGATTGACCTGAAATATCCAACATACACATATCAATACCAAGAAAAAGAGAATGGTGATGATATTGATGATGGTGGTGATGATGATGGTGGTGATGATGATGGTGATGATGATGATGATGGTGATGATGATGATAATGATGATGATGATGGTGGTGATGATGATGGTGATGATGATGATGATGATGATGATGATGATGATGGTGGTGATGATGATGATGATGATGGTGGTGATGATGACGATGGTGATGATGATGGTGGTGATGATGATGGTGATGATGATGGTGATGATGATGATGATGATGGTGGTGATGATGATGATGGTGATGATGATGATGATGGTGATGATGATGGTGATGGTGGTGATGATGGTGATGATGATGATGATGATGGTGGTGATGATGATGATGGTGATGATGATGATGATGATTATGAAGTTGATGCTCATAATGATGCTGATGATCGATGGTGGTGATGATGAAGTTGATGCTGATGATGGCAACAATGGCGGTGATGATAGTGAATGTGATGGTAGTGCATGTCATTGTGGTTCAAAGCTCATGGAAAAGCTCCTTTCTGGGAGTGTTGGTTGTAAACTATAAAATATTTTTTGTTGATGATCGATGGTGATGATGATTGTGGTGGTGATGGTGATGATGATCATTGTGGTGATGATGATGGTGATGTTATACAGTACATGTAATTCATCTATAACCTTACCCTTTGATAAGCAATGTGTAATACACTTTCTAAGGCTTTAGGGGTCCTTTGCATTAAGATCCCTGTTGAATCTCTAAGTAGAGGAATAACACTACAAACAAAAACAAAAACTAATGTAAAACCACAGCATTTTCTTCACTTGCAACAAAAACATAACATATTCAAGCTGAATAAATTCATAAAACTGTCCACATAGACTTATATACCTGAATACTATCAAAACAGAAATGAACATGGAACATATAGGATCTGCCATCATCCAGCCTGTAAAAAAAAATAAAAAAAAGTTCAAAATATGGTTGTGTGTTGGTTTAAATATGCTTCGTCATATCTACCTATGACCCTCAACTTCTTAATTCCAATTCAATTAACGAACAAGGGCCACAGGTTTGTTAGCTACTGGCTAATAAGTGCTACCCTTGATAAGCAAGGATTTTTATCAAAAGATATATATTTTTTACAGAGAGACTTACCAAACTGGTGGATTAAAATAGCAGAGATAATGACTCCCACACTGCCGAGAGTATCAGCAAGAACATGAAGGAAAACACCTGGAAAATTGTTAAAAATAAAAATTTCATTCATTCATTCATCCATCCACTCAAGCATACAAATCAAGCCTTTGCTGACGATGTCATGGAAACACTTTGATTGACATGCACCAAATCAACTGTAAATGAATCTATTAAGATTGTATAACAACATGTGAATATGTACCTTCCATGATCTTAGCAGAAGAGACAGGGTTATTTGGACCTGTTGAAAGAAAAAAAACGATCTTATCATATTCTATTATAAAATAGTAACATCATATGTGCACCCTCTTGGTCAAGAAGTGTGCAGTATTACAGCCCATTTTACAAAGACATTGCAAGTGCAAATGGTAAAACAGCACTCTATGAATTTCTAAAAAGTTATATTTCAGCCATTTTCTATTTTTAGTAACAAAATACACTACATAGAAAACAAAGGTTCTTATTCTATCAATCATGATCACCATGTGAGTGTCCATGGCCATTAGATGTGTGCATGTGTGTCTCAGGGTATGTTTACAGGTCGGCATAATTCCTTACCTTCTCCATGGCTGTGTCCATGATCACTGTGTGAGTGTCCATGACCATTATGTGCATGGCTATCCTGGGAATGTCCATGACTATGTCCATGTCCGCCATGAGAGTGACCATGGTCTTTAGAATAAACAAAACAATTACATTTATTAAACTATTTCTTTTTTTGTTGTCTCGTATACATGTACATTACCATGGAAACAAACATGCATACCTCCTTGTCCATGTTGAAATACAAAGATTCCAATAAGGTTGACAAATAATCCTAATACTGATACTACAAAGAGACGCTCATGCTTCACCTCTGGGGGATGTAGAGCTCTCTGAAGATTAAAGAAAGCATTACAAGGATTTAGTAAAACAATCAATAACTTGGTCTATCTATCTACCTGTAAGGAAACCCACATACTACTAGACTTCTTTGGCTTGGGTATACTATTTTCTCATTGCAGACCACACATCTTCGTCATATAGTGTACATGGTGTTATGGGTTCAGTGTCTGTAGAGGCCCCTACATGTATATATGTTGTTCAAGGATAAGTGTCTACTGGTCATGTATGTGTACATAGTACAGTGTTACGTTCAAGTGTTTGTATTGTGCTTGTATGTAAGGTACATACAATTAAGAATAATATACATACATGGGATGGATATGTATGATGGAGGAATACACGTCCCCTATTTCAGGACATACATACATAGACATATAGAGAAATAACCAGTATGTTTTTGTTAACCTACCTCTACTGCCTCAGAGAATATAAAGAATGCTACAAAAATTAGAAAAAGGCCATTGACAAATCCAGCCATCACCTCTGCCCTACCATATCTACAAGAAAACGATAATTGACAGCATTGGTTATTAACAATTTATTGATTATTTATTTATTAAATAATCTTTGAGTTTTTCATATCTTGTAGCAATAATAATATATTAGGTGAATAACTAACTCACTGTTTCTACATATATTTATTTTTCTGTTTCTATGCTTTACTCTTTCTTTTTTTTTATATTCATTCATGCATTCTTTCTCTTTCTTTCTTCCTTCTTTCCTTTCTTTTTCTTTGATTTATCTCCTTATTTTCTTCATTCTTTTTCCATTTAGACAGTCTCTTTATTTATCGTTATTTCTTAACAAGTCAAGACTAAGAGTCCAATCAACTCAAACAGAAACAAATGACACATTTTGTAGACACATCATCATGTTACCAAGTGACACCATCCACCTGCATCGAACAAATATTACACTCAAGTAGAAACATTATAATCTAAGATGTCAGCAGGGAAAGATATATTTGAGGAAGTTTGAGTTCTATTTAGACTGTTAATGATTTCTCTATCACCTGGACAGCTGATCCAAACATAACCAATGTTATGATCATAATTAGCATTGAAGTGTTCAACATGGTATGAAACTTTAGCATTTAACAGTAAACACTTTATCGATTTTCAGAGTATAAAACTAAAATTTATGCTTGTAAGAGATATATATGCAACAGAATTAATAATAAGAATTTTGATTAATCAGAAATTATCTTTCCACGTGCTTGAGGATAATGAAGCATATAAGCTTACTGAAAAAGTAAACTCACCCATATGAAAATCGCTCATTTTTCCCCCATCGGGAAATAACAGAAGCAATAAGACCAGCTAAAAGAGCAGTACAGTCAAAAAACATGTGGAAGGAATCGGATATCAGACCAAGGCTGGAAAAAAAGGATTAACACTTAGTCATCTTGGAACTCTGAGTTACATATGTTTTAAAAATATTCGATTGATGATTTCGTTACCTGTTCGTCCATACTCCGTACGTTAGTTCAACAAAAGCAAAGGAGAGATTTAACAGCAAGAAGAAGAATAGATTCCTGGAGCTTGGACTTGAAAGTATAGCTCTAAAAAGACAGAAAAAATGATAAGATTTTTTCACTGTTGATCAGTAGATTAAGAGCATTTGATCAAACTTACTTTATCCATTCTATTATTCGGGATTTTAAGCTGATCGATGGCTTGAATTCGTCGCTTTTGTAGCTGTCTTTACTAGAGAAGGGTAGCATGGTGTCTATAGAGTAAAATAAAGCCCTGTTTTAGGGTAATTTATCGTTTTAATTTAACATGATCTTCAAAGTCAAACTACACCGGCTTCTATTTTACAAAATACGTGGCAGCCTAGACAGCAACTTCCGGTAAGCGCGCAAGTTATCATGGGTACCGGAAGTTAATTAGCACTCCTCTCTAAAGACTCTTAAATAACAACTACTTAATTTTAGAGAAACATTTTGAATTTTAACCTGAAGGACATCATTTTAAACTATTAATTTTGGTTTTTACTTTAAGATTTCCTTTCTTTCTTTCTTTTCACTTCATTTGGGCTTCCTGTGTCGAGGCACGATAGATCTTTCCTTTAAATGCTAAAACTAAAAAAGCGAGTAAAACTATTTTAGAAACACTAAGTTGGAAAGCAAGCTTAATTCCATTTCATCTTACGTAGTCTTACGTAAAAAAAGAGAAAGAAAGAACGAAACTCGGCAGAGTAGAAAAACTATGGATGGGTTCCCTGTGTATTGATAACTGGTCATACAAGTCTAACCAGCTACAGAAGCCATTCGACTGCTTCATCGTACAACAGCTCGTTAACGTTTGTCTGATCACCGTTTTATTTTCCTTCCTTAATTTAGTAAATCAAGGTAAGATTATTCAAAATACTAATAAGACAAGCTATATTATCTTTTTCTAGTTTTATCTGGTTGAAAATAAAACAAATTGGCTTCAAATTCAACATCAAAACAAATCTTCGTAAGCTTAAACGTGAATTCATTCCAGAAAATTCGTATTTTGTAGCAAAAATCTACGTACTAATATGTACAGTTTTTGCAGATTTAATGTACAAATACTAGAGGTTATTTCGAACCAAATACAAAAGGTTATTGTAAAGTTAAGTGATACAAACATTATAAGCTCATGGAAGTAAAGGTCTTGTTGTGCTTCGATCCACATGCAATGTTGAATCATCTCTTTCTTATGGTTTTTGTTCTGTTTATACTGTTGATAATGTTGATGTTGTTTCGGTGGGCATACAATACGATACAATACAATACAATACTTTATTTAACGTGGAACTTACTCTTAGCTAAAACGCTAGTTTACAGGTAGTCCACCTAAACTATAATTAAACTATAATAAAAATTTACAATTCATATCAAAAATGTATACAATAAAATAATAATAGACCTTTCTCGAATTCGCCCGGACGATCAAGAAACAACGGCCCCAAGCCGAGGCTGGCCTATGATGATGATGATGGTGGTCATGGTGATGATAGTGATGATGGTGATGATGATGATGGTCATGGTCATGATTGTCATGATGGTCATGATGATGGTGACGGTGGTGGTTATGATGATGATGATGGTGGTGATCAATGATGGTTGTGATATGGGATGATAATGATTATGCTGATGGATGATGACGATTATGCATGACAGTGATGTTGAGGGTTCTTGCTACCTGAATTAATATAAAACATTTATAGTTTTGTAGATGATGTTTAGACAAGCAGCTAGAGGTATTCTCAGGACAGGCGGCTTTGGATTCAGGAGGTAAATTGCTTAATAATCTTGCCTTTTCTTATACTGCTTTAACTTATGTATCATCATCATATTACTATTTGCCTTACTTCCATTCATCATCATTAGCTATTCGAGGTTGAGGGAAAAACTGGGGTTGAGTTGGCATCACAGTGCATTGTGGGACTGTTTTAGGGGACAAAATATATGCCACCTTGTAAATATGCCTATGCAACTTGACCCAAAAGAAGTATGGGTAGCAATCACTGAAGCAGTTAAATATTTACCTAGAATTAATTGTTCTCTCAATAATGGTGAACAATAACCCATTAAATGTATGTCTTCAGGTTTTGCAAAAGGAAAACAAAGGTCATTATGACTCTAAAGAAATTCCTAGTTTAGAAAATGTCAAGGCATTAAAAGACTTCAGTCGTCAGTAAAAGTTCATACTATAAACCCTGGGCATATCTAATCATATATGCAGTCAAATATTTCAGTAATTTCTACCCATAGTACCATTCGGTTCAGTCACATAGGCTTGAGGCTATTCAATGAAAACTTTTTTGAATTGATTAAATATGATTCATACTTAACTTATTCACTTTTTTATAGGTCTACTTCATTTCAAAAAGTAACCTCAACAAAAATCCCCAAAAGATCTGTCAGTGGAACCTCTACTGCCAATCAAGAAAATAGTCAGGTTTACGTTATCCTTGGTATATGCACTGGTGCATTGTGTGGCGCTGCTCTGATATATAGGAAACAAAATGTAAGGTTAACAGCTGCTGGGGGGGGGGGGGTGGGTGGTGTGGGGATTACATATCTTTCCATCGTCGCTTCTGCACAAGTGTTAAATGTGAAACTGAAGTTTTTACCAAGATAAAAGGCCTTTCCCAAGATGGATTATCAGGAGGTTCATAGATTTTCTCAAAGGCTTAGGCTTCACATGTTGCACTTGATGCTGACCTCTTGGAAGCATCCCTCAATGTTACTTGGCACCACGGGAAGCCCAATTGAGATGAAAAGTCAGGGCATGGCTAACTCACAGATTGAACCCTGAAACAACCTCTGGGCTGATCTAAGTCAGGGCATGGCTAACTCACAGATCAAACCCTGAAACAACCTCTGGTCTGATCTAAGTCATGGCTTGCAGACTGCTACACCACCAATTGCAAAATGACTTAATTTCATGGTGTTTTTTCAGGGGTTTCATGCCAAACAAGCCAAAGAATCAAAAAGCAATATCAAGGAAACTGGCTTCATCTCGCGCCAAGAAGTTTCTGAACATGACAACCGTAAGACTGGGATCTGGATCGCATATGATGGGGCAGTCTATGACATCACAGAGTTCATCGACAACCACCCAGGAGGGTCTAGCAAGATCATATTAGCCGCAGGTAAAGACTTAGAACCCTTCTGGTCCATGTACCCTGTGCATAAGAAGCAAGAAGTCAGGGAGATGCTGGAGGAGTATCGCATAGGAAGCCTTGCTCCAGAAGACAAGGTAAAGGTAGTTGATGTTAATGATCCATTCAAAGATGAACCAGAGCGCCATCCAGCACTCAAGGTGAACTCTGCAAAACCATTCAATGCTGAACCCCCGCTGGAGCTACTCGGGGAGAGCTACATAACCCCTTCTGACATATTCTTTGTGCGTAATCATCTTCCCGTGCCACATTTAAACGAGAAAGATTACAAGCTAGAGTTATCAGGTGAGAACATGAAAAAGGTGACTTTTTCGTTGAATGACTTGAAGACCAAGTTTAAAAAGCATACAATTACTGCTACAATGCAATGTGCTGGCAATAGACGAAGTGAGATGAACCAAATAAAGCAGGTCAAAGGGTTAAACTGGAGTCAAGGTGCGATCTCTACGGCAGAATGGAGTGGTGCGCTACTGAAGGATGTGCTAAAGGACGCAGGGTTTGATCAGGAACACGTGGAGAAGTATGGAATACAACATATCGTATTTGAAGGCTATGATAAAGATATCACTGGTACTACATATGGTTCCTCGATCCCCGTACAAAAGGCTGTTTCCTCCCAAGGTGATGTCTTGCTAGCTTACGAGATGAATGGCAAGGATATTCCATTAGATCATGGGTTCCCTGTACGGGCAGTCATCCCAGGTATCGTTGGAGCCAGAAACGTCAAGTGGTTGGCTAAAGTGGAAGCAAGTAAAAACGAGAGTTCGAGTCACTGGCAGCAAAATGACTACAAGGGGTTCTGTCCGTCCGTAGACTGGGATTGTGTAGATTTTGGAACATCACCAGCCATTCAGGAACAGCCTGTGACGTCAGGGATTTGTCACCCAACGCCAGGTGCCCAGGTCTCGCGCGATGAAGAAGAAATTACAGTCAAAGGTTATGCATGGAGCGGAGGAGGGCGTGATATTGTCCGGGTCGACTTATCCCTCGATGGAGGAAAGAACTGGACCACTGCGACCCTTGATGGCAACAAGCAGCCTTATGGGCGTGCCTGGGCATGGTCTCTGTGGGAGGCAACCCTTCCCATACCTCAAGGGGTTGATAAGTTAGATATTGTATGTAAGGCTGTAGATAGTTCGTATAATGTACAACCAGATACTGTGGCACCGATCTGGAACCTGCGTGGCGTGTTATCTAATGCCTGGCATCGTATTAGTGTTCCTGTTGTCGATGAATGAATACGTCAGTTATTTAGCTATCATCAAAGCGAGGCTAGGTCTGAGAAGGTAAAAAAAATTGTAAAAAGGATTAGGAATGTTTGTGATATATATGAAGCGTAAACACCTTCACCGCTATCATCAGCACCACCATCATCATCATCATCATCACCACCATCATCATCATCCTCATCATTATCATCACCATCATCACCACCATCATCATCACCATCATCATCATCATCATCATTCTCATCATTATCATCACCATCATCATCACCATCATCATCACCACCATCATCATCATCATTCTCATCACCACCATCATCATCACCATCATCATCATCATCATCCTCATCATTATCATCACCATCATCACCACCATCATCATCACCACCATCATCATCATCATTCTCATCATTATCATCACCATCATCATCCCCATTATCATCATCACTATCATTTTTCCGTCCCATCATCATCATTATCATCACCATCATCATCACCATCATCACCACCACCATCATCATCCTCATCATTATCATCACCATCATCATCCCCATTATCATCATCATCATCATCACCATTATAATCTCTTTTACTACCACTACCATCATCGTTATTCTATTTGCGTTTTTCTCTGTTCGATCAGTTGTATTGTGTTAGAAATAATTTTCAAACGTTAAAATTTCTCGCTGTTGTTTGACAACAACATTTTGTTCTCTAGACCTTCAGAACTCTTCAGAATGTTTGGGTCGACCGGAAACAACTGGGCATACTAATTGCACCCTACCTCCGATAAATAATGAACGGTTCCTTTAAGCAAAGTAAAGAAAGTGGTCTTGCATGCAGTGTTTAAAATGTTTTTATAACAGAGTTGAGAATGTAATAATATAAAAAGGGTTTTTTGGAGTGATTGAATTTTCATGAAAACTTACAAATAGTTTTATAATATGCTAATAATTATTAATAAATCGTTTGAATATTACAGTATGTTTGTGGTATTTGGTTTGACATCGATGGTTTGCATATTGCTTTTTTTGTGATCTTCGGCTATTCGAATCAGTCCTTAGTACAGTCCTTAATACATCCCCCCTTGATTCGAGAGTCTCTGTTTTCCTTCCTCCGTAAAACCTAAAAGCTAAACAAAGTTCAAACCTAGATCAACCCAGAGGTTGTTTCAGGGTTTAATCGAAGGTGTCCTTGGTCTGTTTTAAGAAAACTTTATTGAGCAAAGTAAACGACATTACAAAACTTTAAAAAAAGGCGCCAAAATTAACAAAATTAACATTCTTTCACTTAAAAACCAGATTACTAGAAAATTGTAAATTTTGTCTGAGCTCAAACTTTAAAAGTTTATCAAAAATGATTAAGAGTTGTTAGCAAACGCACAATTATCGTCTGCCGGCTCCCCCCGCACCACCGGTGGTACCCTGCACTCCCTGAGGGCCCTTATGTCCTTGAGGTCCAGGGGGTCCTGGAGGTCCTGGAGCCCCCGGTGGTCCCGCGGGATTTCCTGGGTATCCTTTCCATCCGTAAGCGCCTATGTTTCCCGCTGCTCCTGGAGGTCCTGGAGGTCCCTTTGGTCCTTGTGGGCCGGGTAGTCCTGGAGGTCCATCTGGTCCCGGTGGGCCTGGAGGCTGTCGGGGATCGTAGGGTAGATTGGCGTAGGAGTTAGACATGGATGGTTCACCTACGGGAACATATCTTGCTTCCCTCTCTGTGATAAACAAAACAAACAAAAAATCATTTATATTTTATATCCGTACCGCTTTTTCTGCCGTCTAAAGATATTTAAAGTATGTGATATTATTTAAATATCACATACTTAAAAATGCTAGTATACATGGTTTTGTTAGCCTGCGTGCTTCCGGAACGTAACTGTGGTTAAAGTCGAGCTGTACGCAGGCTAGGTTTTGTGCGCTTTTTTTTCTGAAATCAAACGATATTCCTCCTAAAAAGTTCGTCCTAAAGACTTTTTTTAAATAGTTAGCAACAAGTATATTTCAAAATATCAATTCGATCATCAGGATATCACAAATACACGGAATCGTTGTATTAATAGTTTTGTTAAATTATTTTGCTATTTTTATGCAAATTTTGAAAATCTGCTGCGCTTTGATACAAGTCCACCATTTTCCCGCCATTTTTATTATGCTCAGCACACGCGTTTCCGGCAATGCAAATCGATTTTCACTCGGAGCCATCTTGTTTTCCGCCTTGCAGTTCTTGCAGTTAGTTTTGTCAAGAGAAAATACACACAATTTTATAATTTTTCATAAAGGAATATTTATTAAAAATATCTTCACACGTTACTGAATAACAGTTGCGTTACATTCAATTCTAGTAAAAGAGAAAAAAAAACAATTTTTCGATATAGAATCTAATGCAAAACGAGTACACTTTTTTCCCTACTTTAGAATTCTCATCAAAACTTAGAAAATTTTGTTTTGTGTGAATTCTCACTATGAAAATGAGCTAAATATTTGATCTCTGGTCTAATAAATATCTCTGTGATTATAGTATATATTATTGATTGTAGTTGCTATTTTATATTCTACAAGATTCATTCAGAAATCTGAGACATTTGTCTATATTTGTATGAAAAAATACTGAAAGTTGTGTCGCCTTTGATTTAAGTTAAAATCCTCATGATCAACCGATGGATTTTGTAATTCAAAGCTTATATACACATTGATTCCTTGACTTCACTTGTACCATCTTGATACTGTCCCAAGTCTCTCACACCACCTTCACGATAAGTTCCCTTGTTTATCCCAAATGCTGTCCTACACCACCGAATAAACCACCTGGTCCCATAGAACCCATGTCTCCTGGAGGTCCTTGGTTCCCTGACGGCCCCGGAGGTCCCATAGGGCCATCTCGTCCAGGAGGTCCAGCTGGGGATCCTGGGTACCCGGGTATACCCGGTGGTCCTGGAAGTCCGGGTGGTCCTGGTGGTCCCTTAGGTCCATCGGGTCCTTGAGGTCCAGGCATTCCCATTGGTCCGTCTGGTCCAGGTGGTCCTGGTGGGGGAGGGGGTGGTGGGGGAAGTGGAGGTGGTAGTGGTGGTAGCGGTGGGGGTGGTGGAGGTGCACAACAGACCGCTGTACAAGCAGGCGCACAAGAGCCTGGACAACCGGGTGGACATGGATTAGCACTTCTCTTTAACAAAGCTGAAATAAAATAAAAACTTATTAACAATTCGTTTTGATAGATAACTATGAAATATTGATAACAATGATGCAATATACCGTCATTTGATTTTGAACCCCTCATTTGCCATGGTAAGACTGCGTAATTTAGAGGCAAAATAACAAAATAATATCACAGAATCTCACAGAATATCAACGTTAGGTATTTTTACAAGCGAATTGACATTGTTTTTGGAAAAACGTTATGGAGGAGTTATGGAGACAACACTTTGAATAAAATTTCACAACAATCAAATAATAGAATGTACATTTAACAATCAAATAGTTTGCTCTAAAACTAGCATTTTTCATTGCCAAGTTACATATCTCACGTACGCCATCTTGCATCAAAACGAGTACTGAATTTCACCTTTGATCTCGTAATTTGCATTCAAACATAAAAATTCAGCTGTCCCTCGTTTTCATACCCAGGCTGATCAAACTGGCTTCATGAAGTGTTTGCATATAATGTCTTTTTAATATTAGTTTATAATTATGTGTATTTTATAGCTTTTACCCCGGCCTCTCCTATATTACCCATCCCTATATTGTGGCCTTTTTATTATCTTTTAAGTAAATTAAAAATACATGAACAAAATTCATAATTTTATGAAAGTTGTTTTTAGTTTTTTTTATTATTAATATATTAAATTTATATTAAAATATTTAAAACGTTTTAATTTAATCTTTTAGTGCTAAAATCACAAGGAACAGACACAGAAATGCCTGCCTGAGGGTAAAAATAATAATCGACTCATGAAACGCTTTTAATAACAAAGGTTATCTTAACCTAGTTTTATTTCTTATAACAACAATTGGAAAAAAACATAGAACTTTTGGTTGATTAGAAAAGAAATTAATTAGAAAAGTGTTAGATGCAAATTAATTGTTGGGTTAGTAGACACTATACACTGCATATTAAGCAATAAAACATGTACTAGAACTTTCAAGATCATTTTGCTCCTGCAATGACTCAAGGCTCAGTAATTCAACGAGAATTCATAAAAATGAACAAATAGTTTAAATTTGACATACTTCTTAATCCAATTAATGTTGAAGTGTTTTCAATTTAGTTTGAAAAAAGAAGAAATTTTTCCATAATTACCTACGGTCGATCTTCCAGCTCCGTTACGTTATTCCACATGCGATTCCTCGTTGAAGACCAAAACTTTCGTCGAAACTCCCGAACTTAAGTAGCCTTATATGGAATTATCGTCGAACTTAGCTTCTTTAAGTGACCACCTCTCAAAGGCGACCACTTCACCTCTATTAACCGTCCATTAAACTTTATTTTGAGTCGATGACCAACGCGGTTTTGTTTGATAGACGGTTGGTTTGATTTATGACTATGTTCATCTTGTGCTTACAAACAGATCTCTACAACATCATGATCTCTACCACATAACCTGGATAATTTGTACTTTCTTTTGTAAAAAGTATCTCGTTTAACGCAAGTATTTAACCAAATTATATGATTAAAATATCTTTGAAGATCTATTAAGAACCGGACGGTAGATGTAATAGTTTCAAAAAGTTTTCTACTGTGAGGTAGTCAAGTTTACATCGACAGAGAAAGTTTGACTAGCTTTCTTTAGTCCCAACTGTTTTAGTCCCTAAATTGATGAAAATTAAAACTAAAGTTTGTCATTTCTTTGGTAGACTTTTTAATATGTAAAAATTATGATATTGCAAAATCAAGTTTAGAACTTATGGAATGCTGTTGTTTCTTATTTCTAAAAAGTTAATTCAGTTGTAAAACTTAATGTCCCATTCGAAATATTCTATTCAAATTGTTTAAGAGAGAATTACTTTCTTATTCTTCCACGTCGCATTTACCAAGAAAAATATGATTTGCCAAACATAAACAAACTTTTATAACGTACAAAGAAATTCGTCAATTAATATTGCAAAGTTTTTCTTTCATGTTAGAGACAATGGCCCACCAGAAAAGCTAGGTTACATAGGCTCATTATATATGCAAAGAACGTGAGGGGTGTAAATTTGCTTGTACGTAAGTTTTTTCGAAATTTCTATTTCAAAAAAATGCAATTATTTGAAAGGCATGAATAAGATTTTAAAGTAAAAGATGTGTATTTTTCATTTATGAAGTATTTTGGTGACGAATAATGTTTCAATTTCAAGAATTGAAAAAGATTTTTGAAAATGCAGGGATTTGCGTAAAGTTTGTTGAAAAGTGAGCGAGTGAAAAGAAGAACAAAAGACATTTTTTAAAGCTCCAAATTCCATATAATTTTCCTTCCAAAATATCCCGAAATAACACAGTTTATAAAACTATATATGTCTAATACTTTAGCCTAGAAGATACGAATTGAAATGGCCGGAAATAATAAAACAACCAACCTTGGTATTTCTCTCTTGTTTTCAACGATTTGTCGGGAAATGAATAGACCAAAGCTACAGCTAAACACAGTGCTATGACCGCCGTTACGAATACAGTCCTAGAATCCATGATTCACCTGTAGAGATAACAAAAAGAAGTTATAAATTTGTAAGCTTTTGAAGTTCGGATATAGTTTCATTGATAAAAATCACAGGGTTCAATGAACATAACGTTGAAAGCAGCTTACCGTAACAATGTGTCTTGTAAAGTGAACACCAGACTGAACTACCACAATGACCAACCTGACTGTTCTTTATACGTCCATGGCTATCAATAATTCAAGATTTTTGGTGCTTTTCCGGTAGTTTCTCCATTCATTTCAATAGTCTTTTGTATTAACCCTGGTTAAAGCAGCAAGGTGGCACATTGTTGTCCTCTTAAAAGACCTGCTCTTACATGGTGCCCTAGGAAATACCAATGGTGGATGGATGACACTTTCTATATTGATCATCGTGTTTTTTAATCGGAATATTCTTATTTCTTGAAATTTCTAACTAATTGGTATAGTGGCAGGGTAACGGGAAGTAATATGTATCCATGTATGTTTGGAGATAAACTGAATGTGTAAATTTATATCACAAAACTGGGACACAATATTAGCAACCCATGAAGGAGTTACCTGGTGAACAAAGTACCAGTTACTGATCTGTCCTTTTGATTAGTGATTTTGAAACTAGAAAAAATGCACTAACTATTCCTTCGAGTCAAAAAGAAGTATATATCTCATCAAATTAAAAAAAGACCGATAACTGAAATCTAAATTTTATTCTGCGAATCAGTGTTGGAAAAGATCCTGTGCTCGGACCATATCTGAGAAAATAAAACATTAAACGAACGAAAGGTTTGAATTCTGATTCAGCGAAAACGTTTAAAAAAAAAACTATATTCAGTCTCATGTTTCAGTGTTGACAAATTAAAAGAGAAAATTAAAGTAAAAAAAGTTCAAGTTAAATGTATCTTCTTTGAAGATTATTAGTCTAAGAATTCTTACTCGATCTTTCATTCTTTTGGTCGTTGAATTATGAATTATTCTTTTGTTATTCTACTTGAAGGTCAATAACCTCAATTAGTCCACTTTTAAAGCTTAAAAGGCTGACTCTTTTTGACTGAGTTTTTTTTACTCAAACAATATTTTAGAATTAAAAAAGTGGAAAAAAATTCTTGCCAATTTTTAACATTTATTTTCCCTTCCCTCCCCTCCCCTCCCATAGAAAAATAAATGAACAAAAGGTAAATACTTGGATAAAATCAAAGATTAATATTTTAGATAAATTGACCTTGACCGAGAAACGGAAAGGGAAACTGGGCACTAATCTGCCATTCGGAGGCTGCGCATGCGCGCAAGGCATTTGGGTGGACAGGAATCAGTTACACTATGACTGCATTGACGAATCGCGAGCAAAAACAGCAAAGTTTGATATCTATTATGTTATGTTCATATTGAAAAAATAGTTGGAAAAGCTTGACTAAGCCACCCATCCAGCTGCTAACCCTCCCCAGACGGGCTTGACTCAGTGTCTTGGATGCCCAAGATTTTGCCACTGGTCCACGGTTTTAATAAATTAGCAAAACAATAGCCGTGAAAACAATGCACCAGATAGACTAGTCTTTTTAACATCAATTTTTCAACCGTGCGTGGCAGAGTGCAAGGGATTAGCTGTAGATATGGTCTGGGGGCCGGCTGGTCTCTCCCCTGATGCCTTCGGGCTAGAACATTTTCTTGCGTAATTCGTACACCCAAGGGCAGAAGGATTTAATTGCCGTCAAGTCCGAAGTCCATACCACGCCTCAGCTCTGCGGATGTCTCGGGGGTATGGCACAGAATCGATTTTTTGGAGGCAACAACGCGGGTTCGAATCCCACTCCAGATAAGATTTTTTGTTTGTTTGGTTTTTGGGTCTCAGTTTACTGACACTTGGTTATTCAGTATATTCTCTCTATATTGTATGATATTGATGTCTACCCAAATAAAAGTCGCTTCCTAGATCCCGATGCTTACCATGCACCACAGGTATCCCATAGTGGTTGTTTTGCCAGTTAGTATAGAACCCAGTTTTTCTCCTGCACCGAGTAACGCCTGGCTTAGACTGCCTCCCGGCGCCATTTTCGAAGAGTGATTCTACCACCTCGTTCTAAAAACGTTTCTTGGCTCAATTATTTGACGTTTTTATGCATTTTTTAGTTCTGTTATGGAAAAATACGTTCGTGTACCGGTTGTAGACGTTCATAAAGATAATGTTCAACAAGTATGGCCAGGTTTACTTGAAGCAATTCGTGGAGCGAGTTTCATCGCACTGGACACTGTAAGAATGCTTTAAAACCACGATGTTTTATCGACAAATGTTTGAATTTACTGTATTATTCATTGAAATCATAAAATCATTCTTAATTTTAGTGTTTGCGATTATCGAAACTTCAATAATTTACAACAAAAAGCTTGATTTCTTAGCAGAAATGGTTGCATCATTTCATGTATTAATGGTACAAATTTATATATATCAGATTCTATTTGCTTGCTATTTAGGAACTGAGTGGACTTGGAGAAAGGAAGAAACTGATGGCAAAGTATGGAAACTTTTATTCCTTCTCATTTCTTTAATACTAAACCAGTCTTCCTTCCTTCTTTCATTCATTCCTTTTTTCGATCCTCCCTTCCTTCCTTCCATCCTTCCTTCTTTCTTTCTCTCCCTCCCTTCCATCCATCCTTCTATCTTTCCCCCACCCTCCTATTGTTCTTTCATTCATTTCTTCTTTTTTTATAACAGCTTAATTCCTTTAATAAATAATTGTTTTAGATCAATAGAGGACCGCTACAAGAACCTCATAGAGGTAGCCAAGTCTAGAGCCATTCTCACAGTTGGAATATCATGTTTCAAAGAGGACTCAAGCACTATAGCATCTGGACTGTCTGCCAGTACTGCCATACATGATCAGGGTAATACACCTAGTTACCATGGGAACAGCACATCAAGTGGTCCTGTCATGGTACATTACAAAGTTCAGACATTTAACTTGAGTGTTCTTTGTAGCCAGGAGTTTGTTGTTGAACCAGGCTCATTACAGTTCTTGATTCAACATGGTTTTGACTTCAATAAACAGTTTTCAAAGGGAATTTCTTACCACCGAGGAATAGACAAGGTAGGGTAGGTCTCCTATGCCTCTCCCTTCCTGCTCTGCTCTTCTCTGACTTATCTCCTCTCGACTTGACTCCTTGTCTCCTCTTGTTTCTTCTCCTCTAGTACTCACTGCTCTGCTCTGCTCTGCTCTGCTCTGCTCTGCTCTGCTCTGCTCTGCTCTGCTCTGCTCTGCTCTGCTCTGCTCTGCTCTGCTCTGCTCTGCTCTGCTCTGCTCTGCTCTGCTCTGCTCTGCTCTGCTCTGCTCTGCTCTGCTCTGCTCTGCTCTGCTCTGCTCTGCTCTGCTCTGCTCTGCTCTGCTCTGCTCTGCTCTGCTCTGCTCTGCTCTGCTCTGCTCTGTTATGTTCTGCCTTTCTAAAATGAATAATGCCAAAGTTATATTTCTCATGTTTGTCATATTTCCTCAGGAGCCACATGACTTCACCAGCTTCACAATGAGAAACATTTTTTCCCACATTCTGTTATCAAACAAACCAGTTGTTCTCCACAATGGCCTGCTAGACTTGGTGTTCTTATATCAAAACTTCTACAATGATCTTCCTGACAAGCTGGAAGTGTTCACTTCTGACATGTTTGAGATGTTTTCTGCTGGGGTACTTGATACTAAGTATGTGGCAGAATTTCAGTTACGCGAGCCTGCTTCTTACTTGGGGTACATCTTTAGGAAATGGTAAGAAAAACATGTATTTATTAGTGCAATAACCAGGAAAGATTACTGCTTTACCAGACATTTCATTGTACACATGATAGTGTGGCATTATCATTCTTGTCTTGAGAATATTTCAGGCCGTTTTCTTTTCAAAATGTGATGTACAGTAGTGATATGTGACATCATGCGATACATAAGTAGCCTCTTTATTTTGTTATTTTCTTTAGTCAGCGTCAAAACACCAGCTGGAAAGGATCATCACATAAACATGTATTGGTGGAGTTCATTGATGCAGAGTCACATGATCCCTGGGTGGAATATCTGTGCTGTAATGGAAAGCCAACAGAATCAGATGATAGTAGCATCCAAGTCTGTGATATCTATGCTGTAAGCAATTGATATTCTATTTAAGCTCATTTAGTATGTACATTGTACTTTGTATGAAAACTTGGGTGCCACATTGCTTGGGTGTCTGTATCAACTGGGTGTCTGTATTCACATTGCTTGGGTGTCTGTATCAACTGGGTGTCTGTATTCACATTGACTGGGTGTCTGTATTAACTGGGTGTCAGTATTCACATTGACTGGGTGTCTGTATCAACTGGGTGTCAGTATTCACATTGACTGGGTGTCTGTATCAACTGAGTGTCTGTATCAACTGGGTGTCTGTATTCACATTGACTGGGTGTCAGTATTCACATTGACTGGGTGCCTGTATCAACTGGGTGTCAGTATTCACATTGACTAGGTGTCTGTATCAACTAGGTGTCAGTATTCACATTGACTGTGTATCTGTAGTAATATAGTATTGTAATATCCTCTAGGCACATGGTTACTGTCGGCAAGGGACTGACTGCCACCTATCACATGATATTGACCACATATTGGACAAGAGTGAGAAAACTCAGTCTTCAAAAAGAAAAAGAAAGAACAGGAAAAGAAAAGCATCATCAACAGGTACATGTAAATGAATGCTCATATTTTGTGGGGAGGGGGGAGGGGGGAGGGGAGGGGTAAGCACAGGTGGTGTAGCATGTTTCTAATGTTTGTACTATTAAAATGCTTTTCCCTGAAAACCTCGGCCATGTTTGTTTTACAGACAATTTGGCGCATGCGCATACGTTTTTCAGCCCTGTCAACAGACAATAGAATACCATTTCCTGTGGTTTTTGGAGTATTGGTGCTATGGGTTGCCTGTCTTTTTCCCACAGGAAGCCCAAGCAAAATTACTCTACTAAAATGCTATACATACTTGTATTTGTAGGTGAAGAGGTCAACAACTCTAAAAGGCCAGAAAACTCATTGGAACAGGAAACAAACAGTAGTTTAAAAGTAAATTTTGAAAATACAGTAAGTACGATAAAAAAAGTAGAAATTTCCCTTGGTGCCGAACCGTGTACAAGTTGCAAAAGTACTAATAATCTCAGTAATAATTCAAATAAGAATTCCACAACCATCGGCAGTGGACATAGAGCTGGTATTGATGCATTTATGACTGGTTATTGCATGGCGACATACTTGGTCCAGTGTGGCGTCAAGGGCGTGGCCCACAGTGGCTGGGTCAATAAGATCAGTCTGAGTGGTAAGGAGGTTCCACTGACAATATCACAAAGTCATTTCTCAAAGCCATCAACAACTCATTCTCAAAAAATGAAACTATTGAGAGAATGTGTTTGTGAATAGTGAATGAAAATATACCTGAGTTAAAGTGCTTGCTGAGTTTAGGTGGGAAACGTTTTTCACTGCCCTTTTGATTATGTATACTCAAAGGGACTGGTGCTGTGGGGAACTGGGTACCAGAGGAGGAGGGCCCTAGGGTAAATGGGTACCAGAGGAAAAAGGAGGGGGGGTAGTACTCAAGATTACCCACACGTCCCACCCCAGCATCTCATTTCCCTAAACCTTTTACATACATGACAGTCACTATACTTCAGACTTGTGATAAACACTGTAAAATAACATTTCGTGCTCCAATTTTCATTTATTTTAATCTCATATCTGCACCTACAAGGAGGCTGGGGTATAGTAGTAATACATCTACGTGTGAGTTCTGTCCTCTGTGACAAGGGGGCATGGCCTAAAGTATTGATGGAACCACCCATTAGATATATATTAACTCTGAAACAACAAGATACAGTTGTCATCGTTTTGTTTTTTATTGACTACTTTAGGCTTTGACCTTAGTGAGGACCTAAGTTATAAGTCAAAGCCTTATCAAGAACGTCATCAAGTACTCACTCAGTTCTTTTTGGTATTTCCTATCAAAGTTAATTAAGTGTCAACAAAATAATGCACTAGAAGCATCTTTATGATCTATCCATCTGGTGACTACAATAAGAATAACTAGATATACACCATATCATTCTGCCACGTCCATATCGCAATCAAATTTGCAACTGCTGCATTAGAGCTGATTTAATGCCAAGTTAGTAGGATTGATTCCTAACACAAATGCCTGGTTTTATATAACTATGAAATTTACTCTGATGTATATACTGATATCAAAAAAGGTTGTCAGAACCAAAGGCAATAAGCGATAGGAAATAGGTTATTCCAAAATCCAAGAATAGCAGGAATGACTTGTGTTACTTTATTTATTAAACTTTTATTCTGGTCAAGAACTTGAAGGTTGAAGTTGACGAAGCCATTTTAAACACCTTGGCCTATTAATCTTGTTTATATATGTTTATGCCTATAATTCCTTGTGGTATAACCTATGACCTAGCTATAACTTAATTCTCCTTTGGCTTTGACAACATTTTTTGAAAATAGGTATATATATTATACAGTATATTAATTGCTTCTCAATAAATTGTATCAGTCAGAGTGAGTGCTATATCATCTATAAAGAACTATGACATCTACAATTATTATAGCACTAAGATATGTAAGAATCAGCTGAATATGTACATTGTTTTCACTCAAACTGTAGTAATAACAGTAGGTAATGGTTTCTATTCAAGAGAGATTGTTTGATCATTTTAACCTCTCAGGTCGGTAATTCCAATTCCTCCATTAGGGAGGTATGGATATTATTCTTTTCAGATTCTCCCACCCCTTGGAAAATCTGATCCCCCTCCATGGATGAGGTATGGATACTTTCTAGAACTACATGATATACCCTCTTTAGACCCTCCCCGCCCCTTGGAAATCTAATCCCCCTCCATGGATGAGGTACCGGTATGGATATTTTCAAGACTGCAATGGTTTATTTGTCTATATATAATATTTTTACTGTCAGATTGTTTTATTAACTACAGTGTAGTATAATTGTTATCTAAAAAATCACTCTTTCAATAATTATTGTCATATCTCTAACGACTTCAAAATCACCATAAAAACTTTCTTGTTGTTCTCAACTTTGGTCTAAAGTTTTCATGAAGTAAAATCAAGCTTGATCAAAATATTACCATAAATATTATGTAGTAATAATTACAAATATTAATCATCTATAATAATGCAGTATATTACGCACATATCAAATGTAACTTTTAAATACATGAGGAGAATTGACAGAAGGTGTAATGCCATATAAGTTACGATTATGATTAATCTTAACAAATTAATTTGGGATTTTCATTAATTTTAACAAAACTCTAACCCCTTGAACCAGACAATCAAATGCATCAAAACCCAGCACATTTTTCCATACAAGATCTAACTAAAGAATATAGTCAAAATATTGAAACTTTGTCTTTTTACTAATATCAAAGTGCTCGTTCCATTTGGGGTTTTTTCAAGGGGTAAAGTCATGTGTTCAATGTGATCTATTAGTGCAACTCCCCAATTATTAATTTATAAATTAATGTTATCAAGATATTAATTGTATGGGTTGGATCAAAAGGGTGGTGTGGTGGTAAAGTACTTGTGTTTTTTCTCTTGTTTTTCTGGACTCGGCATCACGTGAAGGGCAGAATTTGAACACCACAAACATCAAAGAAAACATTTTGTAAAAAAGACACAAAATGTAAAATTATTGCATAAAAAACTTCCTTAACTAAATATTCCATTATCTTTACAAACTTATATCTATGTGGAACTCAAACTTGCACAATAATTGCAAGAATTCATCATAAAAAAACATCTTGCTAATTATATTAATTTTGCTTCGTGCAAGACTATAATATGTATGAATATAACAATATGCGACAAAATAATAACAGATTTGCCTTGTAATCATACTAAAACTTAGAAATAATCTTCCAAGCATTTTTTTCTGTATAATTATATATTATTCTTCTAGTTTTTAACTTATTAATAATAGTAAACTTTAATGCAAACTCTTACTGTTTGTTTTTGAACTTTAACGTCTAATTTTAATGTTAAATATTAACTCACTGGTCGTTCCAGAGGGTGTTGCTACTGTCTGTCAATTTCCATTTAAGTATCCCCGACGACAGAACAGTTTTGTATTTCTTTCTTGGTTCTTGATGCCTCTTTTCATATAAGTCTTTTTCTTGGTATGATTGGAATATGTTCCATCTCTTGAATATGATGATCACATTGTCACCATTGTAGTTTTGTGATGAGAAGAGTAATACTAAGAAGACATGACCACCATGTTGAATCATGTATGTTTGATGAGTTGGATCTTGCACCTGTTGATGGATACCCACCTACAGAATCAATTCAAAAACAACTGTTACTTCTTAGTAATTATAAAGTTGCTATGGTGATGCTGATGATGATGATATATGGTAATGATGATGATGATGATGATGATATATGATGATGATGATATATGATATATGATGATGATATATGATATATGATGATGATATGATGATGATGATGATATATGGTAATGATGATGATGATGATGATATATGGTAATGATGATGATATATGGTAATGATGATGATATATGGTAATGATGATATATGGTAATGATGATGATGATGATATATGGTAATGATGATGATATATGATGATGATGATGATATATGATGATGATGATGATATATGGTTATGATGATATATGATGATGATATATGGTAATGATGATGATGATATGATGATGATGATGATATATGATGATGATGATATATGATGATGATGATGATATATGGTAATGATGATGATGATATGATGATGATGATATATGATGATTATGATATATGATGATGATGATGATGATATATGGTAATGATGATGATGATATGATGATGATGATGATATATGATGATTATGATATATGATGATGATATATGGTAATGATGATGATGATGATATATGATGATTATGATATATGATGATGATGATGATATATGGTAATGATGATGATGATATATGGTAATGATGATGATGATATATGGTAATGATGATGATGATATATGGTAATGATGATGATGATATATGGTAATGATGATGATATATGATGATATATGATGATGATGATATATGGTAATGATGATGATGATGATGATATATGATGATGATATATGATGATGATGATATATGGTAATGATGATGATGATATATGGTAATGATGATGATGATATATGGTAATGATGATGATATATGATGATGATTATGATATATGATGATGATGATATATGGTAATGATGATGATGATATATGATGATGATGATGATAATATATGATGATGATGATATATGGTAATGATGATGATGATGATATATGGTGGTGATGATGATGATGTTGGGTGGTGTTGGATAGAATATGATGCTGCTTGATGATGACAGTAAAGAAACTGATGTTAATGATGATATCTATATTTACATTAGATGTTGATGATGCTATGTGCCTCTCTGAGGAGATGAATATAAAGCACATGCAATATAATCAGTTCTTACCTGGAAGCTTTATTTCCACTTCATTTGAGTAGGTTCCTTCATCCACCTTGTTCCTGGCCAACACCCTCACGTCATAAAGTTTACCTTCTTTGAGGTTAAACCTTTCAAACAATGTCTTTTTGGTCATGACCCTTGTCGCCTTATCCCAGTCAATCCCACGGGGTTTATACTCTACAATATAACCCATAACTTTAGCACCTCCATTGTTCTTTGGAACACTCCAGTAGACCTTGTGGAAGGACTCTCCTCTTTGTTTGTCGAAGATATACTGCTGTTGTAGATTCAATGGGGGACCTGGTTCATCTGAGGGAAAATGTGTCAAAAGTAAGAGTTGATATTGAACACTTCAACAACAAATTAAAAGGTCATCCAAGTATTATATATGACATGTACAATGAGCCTCGTCGTAGTCTCTTACAGACATTGTTTGACAACACTAACTGCAGGTGTATATGACACTTATTGCCACTGCAACATGAATTACCATTAACATCTCACCCATCAATAGTTAATTACTTACACAATCTTTTCACCATTACATCATGCTGCTTTGTTGTTCTTTTAGTCTTTGCAACACAAGTATAGGTTGTAAAATGATAATCTGAAGATGTTATAATGGTCAATATACTCTCAGTTCGGGTATCAATATGCATGCCGCGGCTTAAAGTCTGGTTATTTGGCTGTCGTAACCATGTAAATGTGACTGGTTCATCCTTGACTACTCTGACCATGCAGACTAGCGATATCTTCTGCTTTTTCCATGATTCTTCTTCTGATTTTGAAGCCTTCTCATCAATCTGCAAATCTGGGTGAAATAATTTTTTATCATTAATTCATTTGACATTTTATTCACCATGTGAAGAAGAAGAAATTCTGCAGTTCCTTGCAAGTTATCAATTTATAAAAAGTTTATTGAATGCATGCAACCATTCCCCAAGGGTTGCTTCGAAAATTGACACACCTTGAAAACAAAGACCTTGAAAACACAGACCTCAAAAACTCAGACCCATAAATAATCTCTCTAAGTTTTTGTGGTCTGAAATCTGTGTTTATGAAATCTGAGTTTTCGAGACACCCTCACCCTTACCCAAGGGAATGAAATGAAAAAGGTGTAGGCTATTTTGGTGATAAAAATTAATAATATGAAGCTAGCAATTAAGGCCTACAAATTCCTTATTATTACTAATGTTACCCGGCAGCAATAACATTAAATGTACTACTAGATTTCGTTATGAGACTGTGAAATAGCACTTTCATGGTAAGGATAATATTATGATGACAACACCCTTTGAATAGTATACAAAATTATTAACTTTGGAAACAAAAAGCTTGCGATTTGTCATTCTATCTGTATGTCCTCTTATTTACCATGGCGCTCGACCAATCAGAGTGTGTGAAATTTCACAATCATGGTAAAATATACTTAGAAGGCTGTACTGTGCAGACAGCCTATAATCTGCACTCTGCCAGAAATGTATGAAGATAATAACCTTTACCAATATGGTGCTAATATCTTTATAACCCTCGTAGACTTGGTGACTATTTCATTAATCTTTAAGCAATATTTATAATGAAAAGAAATGATTAAAAGTAAATTTTCTTTCAAAATTTGTTATAACAAAAGTGTAGAAATTTACTAAAAGACTCATTTTTCATTTTCATTTAAATTGTCTTTAATTTTCACTAAAAACACAATAACATTCAAAATGAATAATAAGAAATACACCAAAAATTATATTCTTTTAAAAACTTATTAAAATGTAGATTTTTCAAATTCAATTCATCACATTTTTAATTTCATATTTTGCTAAGTTAAGAGCTTAAAATAGAATGTGTAGGGTTATTAAAACTCATTCTATTTTCCTTCGATTTTATACTTTTTTAACTTAAATTTCATATACAGATATTATACAAAAAAAATTTTTTTCTGGTGTTAAGTATTGATAACTTTTACATTATTCTTAAGCTATATTTCTTCATTTTGAAAAATATTTTTTTTAGAGTATACATTTATTTATTTTATTCAAATAGTTCAGTTTTCTAGAAAGTATACTTATATTTGCATTAATTTACATCCTGTATCCAAAAATAACCCTCTTAATATTTCTATAGAATTCTGGAGATATTGTGTAATATGATATTAATAGGGAAGCTTTCAATGAATAGATTCTAATTGATGTATAAATTATTCATGATTTTGAATCATCATTTTATAATTACTCATTGCTAAAATACTTATTACTCATCTCAAAATACTGAATTCCAAATATATTACTTAGCAAAGGTCTCGGAATAGATGCAGAAAGAAAAAAATACTTTTTTTCCCTGCTTTTGGTTGTGTAACTTTACCTAAATATATGTCATAGAAATTCTTCCTAATTCTTTTTATTTTGATCTATAAGTTCCTTTATTTTTCTATTCACTTTCACACTTTTATTTACCATAAGCATTTATTTTTGGCAAATTTTTGAGAAGCTATCCTAAATAAATAAACATTAGGAACTCTTGCTAATTCTTTTTATTTTGAACCATATTTCTTTATCTTTCTTCTCAATTCCACCCTTTTATTGACTTTGCATTCATTTTTTGGCACACTTTTTTGTATTTGGGAATCTAACTGTATAGATATCTTAGATAAACAAACATCTCGTTTGACCAAAATTGCTGGATTTTTTCCAAAACTGACAATGGAATAGAATTAAGTAAAAAACAGACCAGGTTGTTGTGATAAATTCCTAAAACGAACCTTAAAGTATGGAGAAAAAATGTTTCCTTCAAGTAAAAAAACAATTTGCTTAATTTAAAAAAATGTTTTTTAGAATTTTGTGATAACCGAGAATTGAAAAGAAGAGCATAAAATAATCTTAAATTTAGCCAAAGATTCGTAACACACGTCACACTAACGTCAACAATATAGAGAGATGACGCTACAGGTATATATATACCCAGACAAGCAGATTCATGAATTTATATTTGTATAAATTAAAAAAAACTTGTTTTGCACTCACTGCAGAATTCTCTTCTAGCTCAAATTATAGAAATTTGTCAAACTTAAAATTTTGAGTTTGCCATGGCATGACTTGAATGAGTATCGAAAAATAAACCTTTTTTCATAGCATTATTGTTGAGGACTTTGGAACAGGTTCTCTAGCTGGTACTGAACACAGTGTATCGTGTCTCTAAAAACGGGCTATATTCTTTACCATTTTCAAAGATAGTGTTGCTCCGGTCCTGTGTTTTTCAATGTTTTTGTTAAACTAACTCCTTTAATGATATATTCTTTATGCTGTTATGGCTACCTTAAACGTGGTTTCATTTACTCATGCCATGGTATATTGCCCTGGGATATACTAGAACATGTAATGTTGAATTATGCATAACAATTAAGGGAGAGAGAGGAATTGGAAAGTCAGCTTTAACATTTTTATTTTCTGCTTACTTCTTTTTATATAATTGAATTTAAGATGTTTTCATATTACCATGCTAGAATGTTCTAGGGCTTACGGAAGTAAATTAGTAGAATTGCAGTCTTGGTACCTCATAAATGGCATATCAAATGAGACCCTCTGGGTGGTATTTCATGATAATCACAAGGTCTTTCCAACCAGATAGGTCATTGTTATGAAAGCTTTCAATGCATTTGGGCATGCCCACCAATCTTGCTGTACATATTAAAAATGATGAATGGACAAATTACCAAATTTCCAAGGTGATTATGTTATCAATTTATAACTTTGATTTCTCTGGCATGTTTTGAGGAGTTGCTTTGCTTAATGTCTTTCACATCTCCAGATTGCCTGATCAATTTAAACACTAAGAAAACAAGATAACCCTTGATTTTCCCTTAGTCTTGTGCTAAACCCCATCAAGATAACATTGTTTGCGAACTCAATTACGACCAGGGCCGTTGACAACTGACTGATAGTAATGGTGTGCCTCCGTAATAACGATTTTCAATTTAGAAAAAGATAGATTACGAATATTACATCTGGCATAATAAAACATCTCGCTAATTGAGTCTACAAGAAAGACAAGCTGATATTGCATCTTCCTCCGACAAAAACCCCGTTAGCAAACTAGTACCATAACGTTACCCCCTCGGAGTTAAGTGCTAGCTAGTAGTAGTATCTTTTGAAAGCTGCAAAGCCGAAGTTAAGATTCTAAGCTAGGCAATTATTGCTGTAGTTCATGACCTCGTGGTTGACATGAAAAGCTATTTCCATAGACTAAAGGGGCTCGCCTCATTTTATGCCCATCAGTTATGCAAATAATTTACTAGTAGTCGGGGAAAGCTCATAGAACTCTGTTGCCCAGGGTTTAGATTAATTTGAGGTTATTGTAATTCCCATGGGTTGATAAGGCTAGGAAGACACTGTTTTTTACAAAAAGAAATCGGATTTAATCAACGAGAAGTTACCGCAAAAACCGCTTCGCGCTGCTGTCAAAACGCTCTTCATTTGATCTTTTTCTGAAAGAGGTTGGGCTTCTTCTGCGGTTTTCTAAAAAACCGGCAGCGAAAAGTAAAAAACCAGCATCAGGTTTTAACTCTCTGAAGGAAAAAACTTTTTTTCAAGTAATTCTTACAGTAACAATTTAATTATCGCGTTTTGGATGATCCAGCCGAGCGCGCTCCCCAGCTGTACAAGAATGTCTCTCTGTATATGCTAATCGCTGTCGTTGTATAAACAAATGAAAAGACTTATCCCTTTGAAAATCACTCAAGTAAAACCGAATAAACAAAGACTAAAAACGTGTTAGACTTGATGAACAATCGATTTCTAAAAGTAACAAGACGCTGGTATAAAAAGCATGGTTTTCGGAAAGCACGCGCTCAAAGGTGCCACTAATGGTTACATGCATAGTATATCGATGACGCTTACTACACATGCCTTCATTTATAAGCAGGTGTATGGACCAGTTGTGGGGAAAACTATGTCCAATATACCCTAAAATATTTTGAATCGATCCTAAAATTCTTTGTGTAAACTGTCTAACACAAATATAAGCCACGTATTTGAACGCGTGGAATAATTATTAACACGTTCATAATGTTATGAGTAAAGACTATAACTTCTGGGAATTTTTTGGGATGAAACGCTTCGATTCTACTTGGCTTCCGAAAGCAGGAAATAATTGTATTTTTGCTAGCTACGTGATCAAAATATTCCCTGCCAAATTAAATATGGAATTTTCCTGGGTTATTATTCTCTAATAGTTCTAGTTTCTATGATTTAAAAGCGACATCACGACATAATCATATTTTATTCACTTACCGACAACTTTGAGATAAACGTAGTCCATGACCGTCTTGATTTCAACTTTTTTCTTCAACGTGCAAAAGTATCTGCCAGTGTCATTCATTCTGACTTTTGAAATCCTAAAACTCGCTCTCTTGCCGTCCAAAAACTTTATGCGCTGAACCAACTCTAAGAATTTAGGTTCTTTAGTATTAAGGTAAACCACCTCGTTAGGTCTTTTCAAGAGAAGAGTCAAGGCTTTCGTTGTATCTTCACTTGTGTTGCTGACAATCCCGAAACGCACCCATTCTATATCTTCTTCCTTTCTGTAATCCCAGTCAAATGTCACAGAATCACCAACAAAAATTTCTTTATTTTTTGGTTTGGTTGTGAATAATCCGACCTCTGAGCCATAAACTACACGTATAATAAAAAAATATATAAATAAATAGAAAAATAAAAGTATTAGGAAAATAAGAATGAGAGAGTATTTTAGATTCTTTTGCCAGGAGTCAATTCGATATGAGGAAATAATACTTACCATTCATCAGATCCAAGGTTAGAAACAGCGCAAATCCACATCGAAGAAGAAACATTGCGAGCCGCTTACTCATCAAAACCATAATGCGGTAAAGAAACGCTCAACATCAACAAGTTTGCTCTTCGTATGACGAGATCGGGTTTACATGCTCGCCTCACATACCGTGCCGTGGATGACAGTAGTTTACCGTGTCTTGCGAATGTTATATTTGGTAGAATATTGAATATTCGTGTGATTGTTCGTCTTTGTTCTTCGTACCGGTAATTCAGCTGCCTGGGCATGTTGGGGCCAACTATATCACCAATAAAAACACCATCACGTGACATTACGTAATGTTATTAAATATTTTGCCGCCAAATCTGCTCCAAAGAACCAAAAATGAATCGGATTTTTTGATCGTTTTTCTAAACCGATTTCAATATTTTTTGGTTTTGGTTCTAAGTTTAATCCATTTATTTCTAAAATGAAAAAAACATGGATTAATTTTTTATGTCGTGCAGTGTAATATTGACCTAAATCTCGACCCCGGTTTCCTGTCTTGTACTCTTTGTTGATTATGTACTTTTAAACATTTTTCCACAAGTTCTTGAGGTGTAAAACGACTTAAAACATTATCCAAATCATTTCTCAGCTGTAGTTTATCACTTTGGATGTTTACAGTTGTCCGTTTCTTTTTTTGTGACTGTTTTAAGAACCTTTATAATTTCGTTCTTGTCTCTTTGAAAAATGACCCGTTTCATGTGATGAGCTGTTTTGAACTTCGCTTCATTGAGCAAAACAAACAATCTGGTCATTAGAAGTATTTTATCGGGTACTAGTTTGAACATATCTTCGTCTAAGCCCCCACAGATTTCCTCAACAAACTGATAAGCATGGCACGGCTATAAAATTTCATTTACTCGGCCTTTTTGTAGCGAGACTTCAAAGGTACGGCCTTTTATTAGCTGTATTAGGGTATTGTTTATAAGAGGAAATTTCCAGAATTGCGGGATATCATTTAGCAAGTCTTCATAGGCGTCAGTCAATGATCTAAATATGATAGCATATAATAAAATGAATTTAGCGAATCTCTATGATTTCACTCGGAGATAAAAATAACAAAGATTTGACGGTGTTGAAAAGTATAGATCAGGGGTTTTCAGGAAAAAAATCGCTGTATCGTGAGGCAATAAAACTGAGTCGAAACTAGGAGACAAGGACATCCTGTAGGCGGTACGTAGAACTCTGGTGAGTTCAAATTAAATTCACGCTGAATTCGAAAGCCAGTCTCTGCTGGAATTTGGTTCCTAAATGTAATTACCTTTTTAGTTAAGCAATAATTGGCTGGCAAATTGTAAACCTAAGTTCTTTTGTGATCATATTTTCTTCATAATGAACACCAAAGTAGCGAGCATGATTTCGCTAGCTTTCAAGGTATTTTAAGAAAGACTTCTTGGATTCAAATGACTATATTTTGGTAATTAACTTAATAGGCAATAACTTAAACTAAAATCCATTAAAAAGTGAAGAGAATTACCGAGTCTTCGTTAATATTTTATTTCACAAGTCTACTCAGCGTCTAATAACCATTTTCATTAAAAGTGAAAAACCCTAAAAAGTTAGTAACTTTTCATCCTGATAATTTTTCCCTTCTTTCCGCGAGTTTATTTCATAAAATTTTCTTTTAATAGGATCGAAAGTTTTTCACAGTTTTTCAAAGATTTTCACAATCTGAGTTTATCTAGGGATCAAGATTACATTCCAGCACATTTCCAACCGTTTTGTAAATCGCAAATCTTCCCGCCAGTTGTGGAAGCGTCTGTCAAAATGGCGGGAAGTATGACGCCAAACAGCTTTCTAATTTTTGCCAGATTTTTGTTATTTGAATATAAATACATCCTTTTTAGTAATATAATGATCCAAAAATACTCGAAAATGCTCTCCTCTGAAGTCTTCGTGTGTGGAAATATCTATAAGACTTAAATAGCCGACATGAAGATTATTATCTCTGGATATTTTCCGCTTTTTTGTTGTTGTGTGGTTTTACAGTGCTGCAACTGAAATGACGCGCGTCAGTGCTGAATAACTGCAATGACAGATGCAAATGTATCCGAATAAAAAGCAATAACTGGGCCAATTTTAGAATATCGATAAAGATAAGCTTTGTGAGTTCGTCAAAAACTGTAAATTCATACTGACATCGTGAGGAAATATAAAGTCAAAATTTACTTCCTGACTTCTCCAGATCCCTTAATGGAAATTCCTGTTTTTCATTCAAGTATGTCGCACTTCCTCAGAAAATGTCATAAATTTTTCATATTTTGAGATGTTCAAGTCTATTTCTGTATTAACTTTGAACATTTGAAGTACATAATTTAATGTCAATGTGGACGAAGAAACGTTAAAAAGCTCTTAAACAACTCGACATTACTTTTATGCGCAAGCCGACGCCAAGATGGTGCCGTTAGATCATACGAACATCCTTGCATGGGATTTGTCCGTCTTTTTTTTATCATTCACTTTCTAATGCATGAGTCAACAGCTTATAATTAACAAAAGTATAATCAAATGCAAGTGTAAATCTAGTAAAAAATTCACACTCTTGTTTTAAATATTAAATTTTGACAATTTATTTCATCAGGCGACTTCTTTTCTTTGTAAAATTGCTTTACTGCAAGATATCCATTCTTATTTTACCATGAAGAATCTAGGAGGCCAACTTTTTTTATCTGTTTTTTTTATTTATTTTATTTTTGTTCACGCGATGACAAATATTTTCAACCTTCTCGGATAAACGTCGGCAAACAAAATAATATTTGACTTGATGGAACTAGGTTCAGCGGGTGTGAAGGGAACGGCTGACATCTCGCATTTCTTTGTGGAAAGATATTCAAGAGAGATTATTAACAAGATGATTATATTTTTGCATCAAAAAGTATAAAACATAGTTTGGCTAGATGATATGATGAATATTTTCGTAAACCAATAATAATAATAATAATAATAATAATAATATGATAATGGTGATGATGATGATGATGATGATAATGGTGATGATGATGGTGGTGGTGATGATGATGATAATGGTGATGATGATGATGATGATGATAATGGTGATGATGATGGTGATGATGATGATAATGGTGATGATGATGGTGGTGGTGATAGTGGATGACCGGATACAAATGTTGTTGATATGATTTTGATAATAATAATCAGACGATTATCATGATAATGGTGATTATCAACCATCATTACAATCTCTGCCTCAATCTTTAAAAAAACAAGTTAAGTAATCTTTTAAAGAAATAAATTGTGATAAAAATGTAAAATAATGCAGAAACACAATCTTGCTTTACTTATTATGAAAACAATTGTTCAATTATTCATTTCGAAACGGAAATCTTATTCTCATACTCATTCTTTCCTCGTGGATGTCATTTTCCCATACAAGCTACAAGGAGATTGCCTTTTCATTGTACGCATAAACGCCCACTCCCTCCAATAATGCAAAAAAATTGTAATCACTTATTCAAAACAAAACTTCAATATAAATATATTTAACTTTGTGATTACATTCTCATCCGTTTAATATAAGACTTGACGACGTATTTATCTTAAACAAAAGTAAGTTTTGTTTTAAACAATTCACTTGCTCTCAATCTCGCAGCGTGATATTTTATGTAGGTTGAAGATGTTAATGAACTAACGAAAGGATTAAGGAAAATACTCAATAACATGTTGAGCGGTGGAATCTTGTTTTCTTTCTTTATCTGTTCTTCTTGAAGCTTTGCTACTATTTTAGGACGGAAATTGCATTCAGCTTGCATAAAACAGGGCCATTTATCTAAGGTTAAACTCTTGTCAGTAAATCCGTGATTGGTCCCGGATTTCGCCATTAATCAAGCTGAAGTGAACTACCAAGCCCCTACCGGTTTTGTTCTGTTGGGAATTCTTCAATCCATCACCGTCTGGCCAGCGCTTAAACTCATGCACTTCCTATCCAGACACCGCATTTCATCTTCTTGAAATTATTCCAAAAACATATCTTTCCTGTAAAGCAGCTTAGAAATCCTCAAAAATGAATAAACCAAACAAATTGAAAAGCTTCTTATTTTCATCTTATTAGCGGCGAGGGAAAATTTTAAAACTTGTTTTTAGAAATCTTCAAAAATCTTCTAAGAAGCGATTATTTTTTCCCGTTGCCAGATGAACAGATGCTTAATTTCTTACAAGAAACTTACGAATCCTAGATAAATATCAGCGTTAATTACAGTTAGAATGATAAGGTTTTAGCCAGAGAAAATATTTGGTGAATAGATATGAAGTGTTTTAAGTGCGGTTGCGATTGAGCTTGAGCAGGAAATAATGGGACGTTGGGGGAGGGGGATGTGGGTCTATGATGACTACAGGGAGAGGAGTTCGGAGCTATTACATATTTACCTGCAACAACCTGGAAGGCTTTTCCCATTTCAGACCACGTGTCATTCCCTAGAGTATCATTTCTTTGTTTTACGGTTGCGCATGAGAAGACACATGAGAAGACACATGAATCTTATTTTCAAGAGAGTTAAACGTGGTCTGAAATGGGAAATCGTTACAACTAAGCTCAAAGGGTCTACTAAGACAATTTCAACATGGCGGGTATGACGTCACATGCACAAGGATAATAGACACGGCCGCCATGTTGAACGGCAAAAAGAAACGACAAAAGAAACCAAGACCAAGTCTTTTGTTCAAGTCAACCAACATGGTGGACATGACGCAACATGCGCACCAACAACCGATTTTTACTACCCCCTCCCCACTGGGGAGAAGCGTTAGAAGACCCTACAAAATAAAAAATGATTAGAAAATTTTCAAATGGAAAAAAATAGTCCGAAAACTTTATAGTAGACTGGCTTGTAAGGTCAAATGTAACGTGGACACTTAAATTCTTTAATTCTTTCTTCTGCTAATGCAAATACTTTACGCATGCTCAGAAATCATAAACAAGAACTACTGAAGCACTCGTCTCCGGCTAGAGCCTGCGGTCCTCATGGTTACCATGGAGATGGCTCTTAAGAACACAGGCACTCACGAACAAGATGGCGCCGACTGCGACACAAGAAGAACACGTTTGCGCATGCGTGCGTTTCACCATGTTTTTCAAGAACTTAGGTGAGTTTCAGTGAGAAAATCAATGTTCCTTTCCTCCCAATATAAGAAATAGTTCGTGTGTACACTTTTGTAAGACAAACTAAAATACTGTTTTAACTAAGATATTATGAAAGAATTAGCCTTAAGTTTCAAGAACTGACTTTAGGTTTTGGCATTTCGTAAAGTCCATTTGTCAGAACGAAAATTCGCATATTGTTTGACTTATTTTACGATTCATAGCACGAACATGTTCTTGACTAATTTACATACAGATTTAGAGCATGCGCAGACCGGTAATTAACTCGTGTCACGTGTCACCTACTGCTTGTCGACTTTGCTGCTAACCAAAATAATTAAGACAAAATAGCAATGCATTCTGGTCTCGCTTCGGTTACAAACAACGCCATATAAGGCATTGGAAGCAAAAGCCGATGTTTGTGTCGAAAATAGATCTGTATGCACACATCCATGGTTCGGGCCACATTTTAATTCCTGGGGCGCCATTTTGGTTATATTAGTTGACAAAATAGTTCAGTGTCATTCCCTTGAAAGACTGAGACTTAGTGTAAACAAAGGTGGACATTATCAAAAAGTGAGCTAAGAGCTAGCCTTAAACTCCCCAACTTTTCCTTCTCCGCGGAGTCCCTGTGGTTTTCTCTTATTATGTCAACCAACATGGCGGTCATATTGTTGTTATCTCAAAAAGATGATTGCAAAATATCTCTTGAGGGATTTCAACAATGAACGTTCTTTATTTCGTTTACAGCAAACTGAATCCTATATTTCTACTTCAGTTTATTCATACTGCGCAAACATCAAAACGAATAATCAAAGTATTTAATCGTTAATATTCACGACTATTCTAAATATTTGATAGTGTTGTGGAGAGTACTCGTTTGATGAAGTATTGGATGCTATTTTTGACCAGGATCGAAATCACTTTAGAATTACTAAAAACCTCAAATTAATTGCTTGAAAAGGAAGAAAATATCCGCAATTAAAAACAATTTAAAACCCGGGGATTTTAGGATAGTGGAAATACTACTCGTATGATTTAGCCGAATGGTTTTAGACAAGAAAAAAGGAGCAAATTTTCTGCGATTAGGATTAGAATTGACACTTAGAAATGGTCAGAATGAAACGAAATTCAAGAATAATAGACCTCTTTACCTTGGGTGTAAAGTTTTTTTTTTCATTTCAGACCACGTGTCATTCCCTAGAGTATCATTTCGTTGTTTTACGTTTGCGCACGAGAAGACACAAGAATATGGATACAACTAAAAGAATCTTATTCTCAAGAGAATGGCACATGGTCTGAAATGGGAAAATATTACGCCCAAGATGGAAAGGTCCGATAGACCCTTACACCAAAATGGCACACATTATTGGAAACCAGGCATCCAGGGCCAAATGCAAAGAAACAATATGGTGTCTATGTAAAGTATACACTTTGAACACAACAATTTTGCGGCATGAAATTATAAGAAAACACTGTAAATTTGTCCCTGGATGCCTCGTTTTCATGTCACTCACCCGGCCGAGCGCCATTTTGGACTTAGATGTATTGTAATGTAGTTTAATTTGGAAGACAAAACAATAGGTTCTCAAGAGATTGAAATGCTTTTTTTTTTTGTCCTCCAAATTGAGCTGCTTTGACGTCATCTCAGGCAAGGGGTCTTTTAAGTAACTCCAGATTTCTAATCGTCTTACAGCCAACGAGAGGACTTAAATATCAGGCGGCAGCCATGTTGGCTGGAACACTGAATCAATCGATCCTGGTCTTACACTTTATTTATATTAAAAACTTTATTTTTTCCTATTCTTACATTCTTATTGTCTAAAAATTATACATTTTAAACCTTTTTTTTCTTTCTTTGGTATTTTTGTCCAAGTTTTGAATAATTCACACACATAATTTATGTGTGATAAAAAAGAGAACTTAAGAATCTTGAAAGCTGATTATTAGATAACTCAATATTAGCGGCAACAATCGTCCAGTCGACGTTTCATAAAAAAGCACGAATACTTAAAGAAATAAACGTAGCTTGAACAAGTTCGAATCCTTCGCGAATTGTGGTTTAAGTCAATCTCGGTGAATGTCGAGATCGCGGTTCCGTCCAACTAGAAAATCTAATCTTTCTGCTAAAATTCCTTAATACAAGCGCTTAATGCTGAACAATCCAACTTATCTCAAAAAGTCTTTTTCAATTATTTTCTAAAATGACGTGATTGTTTGTGATTGTGACTCGTAGTTCCAACTAATGATGGTTAATTTAATTTACTGCTCAACTGCGCTTAAGAATGCTAACAAACTAATTGTCTGACAGACCGAAAATTATCAAATTTGATACTAATAGATCCGAAACTCTAGTTATTAGCTTTGATTTATTGACAATGACATAATCTTTGGTCTGAAATGATTTTCACTTTTCTCTCTTGATTTGTGGTTATCATGTCAAACAGATACGGGCAAGCGCGCTTCTTGTTATTACTTTTCGAAGATGAAGAATATTTTTCTACAGACAAGATATTAATAAATAATTCAGGTTTTCATTTAAGTTTCTTTATTAGTCTATGAGAGCTCCTGCCATTACTTGATATTTTAGGGCGTTTTTTCCTTCTTAGCTTACTGCGTGAGGTCTGAATCAACCTTCAGTTTTATTGGACATTGTTCCCGCACTTTCTTTTAGAACGCACACGTCCTCGTGGATTTCCCTCCTTTTGCCTTAGCCAATAGCAACTTCTGTTATTACCAGGGGCGTAGCCAGGATTTTGGCATAGGGTGGCCCAAAACCCGTTTTCAGAACATGAACCAAAGAAATGGCAAACCAAAAAAAAAAAAAAAAACACGACAACTTCAAAAGAAACGGCTAACCAAAAGAAAAAAATAATAAAACCCCCAACCATCGAAACGTTGCCTTCACTCACAAATAATACTTTCTCGATTCTGTATATATCACACCATTCATTATACAGTCGTTAAAAAATTACACATCTCTTAAACAACCTCTTTCCCCCTCCCCAACAACCCTCCCTCATTCCTTAGCTTGGGTCTGAATACCTGCTTTTGCTTGAATATATTCTTGTACATTAGCATTTGCTTGAATATATTCTTGCATTTTTACGACCTATCAAATACAGTCTTACTGCGTGAGGTCTGAGCGGACGCGAATTCACAGGTTAAGTAAAGCCATGGTAAAATTATTCAATCCATCTCGTGTACATTCTTATTCGTATGCGCACATCCAATCCATCTCGTGTGCATTCTTATTCCTATCTGCTCATCCAACCCATCTCGCGTACATTCTTATTCCTATCCGCTTATCCAATCCATCTCGTTTACATTCTTATTCCTATCCGTTCAACCAATCCATCTCGTGTACATTCTTATTCCTATCCGCACATCCAATCCATCTCGTTTATATTCTTATTCATTCCTATCCGCACATCCAATCCATCTCGTGTACATTCTTATTCCTATTCGTTCATCCAATCCATCTCGTGTACATTCTTGTTCGTATGCGCACATCCAATCCATCTCGTGTGCATTCTTATTCGTATGCGCACATCCAATCCATCTCGTGTACATTCTTCTTCGTATGCGCACATCCAATCCATCTCGTGTGCATTCTTATTCGTATGCGCACATCCAATCCATCTCGTGTACATTCTTATTCGTATGCGCACATCCAATCCATCTCGTGTGCATTCTTATTCGTATGCGCACATCCAATCCATCTCGTGTACATTCTTATTCCTATTCGCACATCGAATCCATCTCTTGTACATTCTTATTCCTATGCATTCATCCAATCTTTCTCGTGTACATTCTTATTCCAATGTGCTCATCCAATCCATCTGGTGTACATTCTTATTCGTATGCGCACATTCAATCCATCTCGTGTAGATTCTTATTCCTGTTTGAATGAGAGTCTTTTATGGGATTCCTGTGGTATTGGCGTTAGTTATGCTAGTATCAGCCACCCCCTTTTACTCTTGATCCAGCTGAAGCTTTGTTAGATTTCTTTTTGTGGTTACGGCTTTTTTTGTCATTAATGTATCAATAGTTCAAAACACCTTAATACACTTTTATTAGGAACATTAGTATCTGACACCCGAAGATTAACTGCTCATTAAAAAAAGAACACAATAGCAAACCTCTCATCCTCCGTAACCTGTACAGCCAATCAGAAAGCTCGTTTTATATGAACACCTGGGTTGATTTGCAAGACGCGTGTTGTTTTCCCGCCAGTTTTGGCAGATTAAAGAGCTTGGTTGTTGATGTACTTTTAAAGTTAAGGTTTAACCCAAAAACACATTATCGCTAGGCAGGCAAACCTTTTATTTCATAAGAATATAATTTCAAAAATTTGTCTAGAAAATTAACTCGAATAAACCTGTTTTACAGAAGGTATTGCTTGTAAACAGCCAAGCAGCCATATTTGGTATCCAAATTCTTCCATGGCATTTTGTTGGCTTCCTGTTTAGTCACGTGACATCTGACTGGCAGTCAGTCGCTTCTTGTTTGTATTTTCAATTGGTTTTTGACCTTTTGTTGCTCTTGACATCTGATGTAATTAAATTGAGATATGAGGTACACGAGTATTCAATTAAATCCATGACAGTGACACGCGTTCTCGGCATGTATGTATTTACGTATATATGCAACTGGCTGTGTTAGTATACACTACACTAAGTCACCTCAACGGCTTTAACCTTGCATTTGATACAGGTGTATACACCGTGGTAGGTTGGTTTGGATTTGAAAGTGAGCAACGCTAGAGATCTTCTACCGTGCTGGAAGATACTAACTGATCTGCTCCAGACAGCTTCTTTAGAGGTAAGCTACACTCAAACTTACAGATTTTTTTTTTTTATCAAAGAAAAGAAATCATAAGAATTCTACACAGCTAAAACATAAGTTCTAAGTAACATATCTTAAGGTTTAAGTTCTATGGTTCAATAAAAAATCTGTCCATCAGTTGTCGTTCTACTTTCTGTGGAACGATATCCCAATAAAAAGTCAAATTATACGAAACTTTGTCTGTCAGTTGACGAAATTATCTGTCACAGATACCGATATTCAGACTTTAACGGCCACACAAGGTACCCTTTAGCTTCAGATAAGCCTTTGTTTTTTAAAATGGCTACCGACTAGACACATCAAATTGTGGTTTGGTTTAACGTTCCGACATCTTTTAACTTTCTTTTCGAAACTGAATGTAAGTTCATTCATATTAGCAGCTGAAGTACTGGTGCGCAGTTATAGTATCTATGTAGGTGTAAGGAAACCGTACCCAGATAATTTAATAACTTCTCTAGAATTCAATCTTCACAGTGAATCTTCATTCATCACGTTTATACGTTTTTTTACCAAACGAATATTGAAGACACATGCTGGACAAATGTTGTCAAGGTATGTTTTAGCCAAATTGTCTTAACTTCGCTGTATCGGTTTTCAAAAAAGAAAAGACTTGAGAATCTAAGAAAAGAGTCATATTTGAATATCTGTCGGTTGATACACGGCTTCTACAAATTCTATTCGCATCATTTCCCCCGAAAGAACATTAGAACATCTCGTTAAGAGTAATATTTGCAAAATTAACTTCTGAATTACGAGGAAAAAAGCTTCTTAGTTTCATTTTCCCGCCAAGGTTTTTTGCTTCATCGTCCATCTTGACAGCATCTGCTAAAGGATTTAACTTACTTTTGTTGTTTTTACATAATTCGCGGCCCGGGCAAATATAACTACATAAAGATGGTTACGCTTTGCAGATGTTTGTACTCAAAAACAGATAAAATAAAAAAAACACCCACGGTCAACATGTTCAAAGAAATTAGATAAAAGATGAAAAAACCCGTTGGTCTCTAGAGGTTTGAGTACAACTGAATTCAGTCTTTAAATAGTTTCAAAAAATGCTAGACAAGGCATTTATTTTAAAGAATCCTTTGTGGGATTCCAGTATCCCTCAAACACGACATTTTCGTGCCGATAGTGATAATTGTAAGAGTACATTGGAAAGTTCACACTCAAATAAAATCCTTCCCTGTGATATGTTTTGAAATCATATTTGGCAGAAAAGTTGAAAAAGTTTCTCTAGAAAAATTTTCAATCAAAATTTTCAAGTTCCGCAAACTTTCAATTTGTTTTCTTTACTGGCGTGGGTAGCATCTTCCGGCTGGTTTCTTGAGCAAATTTCAAAAGCTAATTTAATGTCCTATTCAAACAAACCGTCAAATCCTGTCAGTAACATGTTTTCTCAAATACGATTATCGATCCAATGTTTGCTTTTTTCAATCCAAAGTGCTGTCCAGCTTAATTACACAAGATGATAAATAGCTGTCAGCTTCCATTTACATAAAAACTTATGCCTTTTGTCCTTGTTACTTTTCCTGAGACATTCATAAAATACCAAAACAACACGAATAAAGTTTGAAAAAGTTTGAATGCTGCGCCCATCTGGTCTGCGGAAATGAAATGTCCAGGTTGTTTGTGGTTCACGACTGAAAGATTCTTTGTCATAAACCAACGAGGCCTTGTCTACTGAGTGGTTTCTTCCGCTGTGCAGCGTTCAGTAGGACATTCCAGAATATACACACACAGTTAGAACCAGCATGAAATCGTTCTTAACTTTTGGATATTTTGTCTCGTGTTGTGCTCCAGCTGTCATCTTTGGATGGAAGATATGATCTCTGTAATCTAACAATGCTTCCTATCGTAGTTTACACTACTGACACATGAAGCCTTCAAATTTTCAATTCAGATTAGACACGGCTCTATGCAGACGATAAAAACTTTCTATTTCTAGAATACTAATCTGATCTATGAATGGGGCTACGCTTTCCTCACATGGCAAAGACTGGTTTATGTAGCTTTTCCATGTTTTGTACAAAACTTGCTTTTCCTTGACTCTATTTGTTGTTTTTCGCCTTCTTAACTTTTCCATTCGTTTCTATAGCTTTTTTGCCTTCGGTTGCTTCAACACTTGTTTTAACATGACGTTTTTGGCCTTTGACATAAAATTAATTCTATCGTAAGCCGAACAAGAATGAAAGAAAGTTAAAAACACTTTAAAAGACGTATTTAAATCAGGCTTAACAAAGCAGGTTTCTACTTCTGAATATCTTCAGCCGTAAATAGATTTCTTAAGAGTTTGACATCTTTATTCTTTGAATGAGGCAGTCTACTTAGAGCAATACAATTCCTCTGCCTTGCTCTGCCATTCTTTATTAAGTTGCCATGTGTAATGCACTCTCGGAATCATCTTCATTCATTATCCCATGCAGGGACAATATCTATTCTGCTTCCAAAGTCATGGGTGAGTGGCAAGCACTGACTGTGATGCTCCTAAGTTCTGAATGTAATCCTTTCAGATATGCGATCTTCTTATAAGATCTTTGTATCGTTATACAACTCTTGAATTGCACTCTTTATTGGTCAAGTGAGCCGGAAGTCGTACTTTACATAGATCTAATTAATTTTTACAATTTATTTGAGAACTAAATATTTCAAGCTTACAAGCCCGGGCTCACTCAGAAGGACGACTGATGACAATCCACTGACATATGAGCACTTCTAGCATCCAACTAAATTTCTCGTATACGCTTTTGCCGAAATCTTTTTGTCCGTCCTCGATGTTCACCATATCATCATCCAGCCCTATGGATGGTGCCCTGAAACACCATGGACTCATTCTTTACAATTTTAGACAATTTTCAAATAAAACCCTCCAAATATTAATTTTTCCTGAACCAGTTTCTGTGCTGACCATCATAAAGCCAGGGATATTGATTCACAGATCGAATTGGGATTTAGCTTGTTAGGTTTTGCGGAGGGAAATGGCGTTTGTACTGTAGGCCGCAATAATAGTTCGTTTCGAGATAGTTCATTGATTCATGACAAATGCATTTTGAATGGATTTTGCATTTAAAGAATACATTCAGTGCTGATGGTGGTCCAGCAGGCCAAGCAAGGTCATGTTTATGATTTCGGCGGGCTTCCTGTGCATCTGTATTGAACCATGATACAGGCTTTGTTGGGTCTTTGCTCTCAAGTGCCACACGAATGCATCATAACCAATATTGGACCCTAAGCCTTTCACTAACGGTTCTATAGCCTAAGGGCGCTTCTAAATGTTGTTTATTACATCTTAATATGGGCATTTAAGGCCATAAGCGGTCTTTATGCACGCTTCATAATCGTTAGACACTCGAAGTTTTACGATTAACCCTAACTCTCAATGGAAAAAGCCTAGAAGTGTGCCCTAACTGTTTGTATGTTCGGTACAAGTAGACAGCATAATGAATGCGGGATAGGCAAGCGCCAAACTGACGCCAACTTCGAGGCCTTCTTAACCCCGAAGCTAGGATCCAATCATGCGTTTGATTCAAGACATAGACAAATGATTATCGTCTATTCTGAAATAATTAGTAGACTTGGATAACTGATGCATGATGATGAAGATGATTGTGGGTGACTAATCCGTGTCTTGCTAACCCCCCCGGGAACTGGGATCCCTGTGTCAGATTGAACAACCATTCTGCTCGCTTGTACAAGGCGCACTACTTTTCACACCTAACTCCATATCGGTAAGTTCTGAAATTCTTGACATTTGAACTTGATTTAATCATGTGGCGAGGTTTTTTGTTCCATCCTAGACGTAAGGCAATCTTAGTGATCTTAGCCGCGGGCTACGTTCGTCGTCCAAATCTGTAGTTAAAGAAGATCATCTAGGAATATCCGGTTAATTAGCGACCTGGGCGAAGATTGAACGAAAGTTATCCAGATCAGTATATAAATACCAGCTGGATTAGGTTAAAAAGACGAGACCTTTACTTCGCTCTTTAGATGGTGGTCCCAAATTTGTCAAATTGCTTGAATCCTTCTAATCTGCCAACTTCAGGATGTTAAAAATAGTCGAAAAAGTGTCTGGAAATTTTTTGAACATTTAGAAAATTCATCGGATTTTTCTCAGTTACGGATTAAACTTCTTTTCATTCTTTTCATTTTCCGTTCAAGCCTGACATGGGTTTTTGCAATGCTGGATGAATTGTTGCACCGTTTTCTTCTCAAATCTGAAGATTTCAAAATCATGTTTTCATAGGATAGACAAATATTCGATGGAAAAGCTCAGGCGTTCTGGCTTTTTTTAGCTATTTATCTGGTGACTCATCGTTTGGTGCTCATCTCGTAGAGTTTTTCAATACTCGTTCGGTTTTTAACATCACGCCTTATTTTTGTGGTAAGACGCCGTCGATACCACTTGCCTGGATGCGTTCATTTGTGGCTAAAGAGATTTTCAAAGAACAACTTATGAATGTACCACATCTCTCTCTAACAAAACAGGATTAATCAATCGGTGCGAAAAAAATCAGTATTATCTCTTTATTGCACTGGAATTTCCCGGTCAAGTTAGCGAGGAGGAGTAGATAAAAATCAGCGTTTTTCATCAATGCATAACCACTTTCTTTTCACTCGCGGTTCATGGTTCAAGGTCGTCGTGTTACATGTCGTTGAGGAAAACATCAGAGCTTTTTTAGTTTTCGTACTTAACCAATCAACCAATCAACCTATCCATAACCACTTTCTTTCCTCACGGTTGCTCCTTTAGTCATTAGGTTTTAAAGGTTGCCGTGTTTCATGTCCTTGAGTATTATTACTTTATTTTGCTGATAGCTCAAGTTAGAGAGGACCCAGTTTAATAATATGCTTCAAGAAAGAAATCTTTATCCAGGGCACAGATGAATAACTATTTAGTTTTTTTTACTGAGCTGGGTTCTGTTTCCGTACCCTTGAGTATTACTTCTTTCTTTTTGTGAGGATGGATCTCAATGTATCAACCATTAAATATTAGAATACAATATTTCACCAGTAGAAAACCCGCGCTTTCTTCAGCCGGCGCACACAATTCAATATTTTTCCTTTAGGTTTAGAAAACTGTCCGTGCTCTACTTGAGTATCATATTTCTTTCTTTTTTACTGGAATTTCAAGTTAGAAATTTCAAGTAAAGAAATCCTTAACAAAAATGTTCAAGGATTTTATATTTTAACTTCTAAAACAATACTTTTTTTCGGGCAATTTCTGTTTATTATTATATCTTAATTTTGTTTCTAGTCAGCTCGACAAAATTATATCTGATTTTCTTCCCAACCTTTTCCAACTGGGTTTGAAATTACTAGCCAAATGGCAGAGGAAATTCTGCAGGCGCGTGCTGATAAGAATCAAAAACGTCTTCTAAAATAACTGTTAATCGTTTTTGTTAACTTCATGGGTTTTGACCCCCCGAGTCAAACGCAAGCCGCATCTCCACAATCTTATCAGGATTTGTAAACCTTTCATTTCAAATATCTTTGGTTTTTCGTGATAGCGCATCTTCAATTAGTAGGATATTTTCCGACTTTCTGTTCAACGTCTTTGGGTGATACTTTCTGCTGAACAGCAAGAAAATTTCAATGAAATCTTTGTTCAAAACTGGATTTCATTTTCATTGCCTTTTTTATTTTAATTTTGTTCAGCTGGATAAGTCAATAATCTTTTGTGGTTTATCTAACTGATTGGAAATAAACGGATAATATGTCGAGAAAATTATCCAAATTAACCATCGCTGTTACAACAAATTGTCCAAATCACTCGCAATCTTTCATTTCATCGTGATTTTATTCTCACCGCACGAGCCAACACGCTTCAAAAGAAATGTTATCTAGAAAACAGGATTTTAAACAATTTGTTATGCTACTAAATTAAGATCCATAGATCTCGTCATGCTAATTGTCCATTTGCTAATCCTTGGTCTTATATGGATCTCTTAGTCATTATCAAACGATTCTGACAACCAGATAGGCCAAGCATTTACTTAGGAATTACATAGAAAAGGCACATTTAAAATGCTTTTAAGTCTCCTGTGTATATGTATGATATAACCGATATAGGCCTTGACAATAACGTTGATTTTAGTCAAAACTAAATCTGGTTTGAAGCCTCTACTCTGCCCAGGGGGTAATCACTAGAGATGGATCGCCGGACTCCTCGCCAGATAAAACGACTTTCAACTCTATCTTTTCAGTACATTTTTACTTTTCAAAGTGCGATTTCTTTTTTGGCGCCAACGTTTGCTCAAAGTGTCTTATGCTGAAAACCGGCTGAGGATTACCGAAAAATCTGTTGTAATTCTGTCGGTAACGATCCCACCCAAGATAAAATGCTCTGATGCGTGATTTAGCATCAGATGATAGCTTTAAAAAACACGTAAAAGGTCAAAAGTCTGTAAGCGGTACACTGTCGACAGATTCTTCTTGTACTTCCAATAGCGCACACAATAAACAAAACCGATCCCACTTTGTGCATGACATATGCAATCTGTTTACTATTTGCTCATTCTTTTAGGCAAAAGCCACATCATCTTTACAGGAAACGATTGAAATACCTTATTAGAGCAGTTCCTAGTAACTGTATACAAATAATTGGGGCGGACACGTCGCTGTTAGTTTGAGGCAAATTCTCGATTGATACCCATGTTATGAGATTACTAAATGTTGCTGTCCAGTGGGTCGATGTTAGTTATTCATAGTTTTGCATCAGTGTAACGTTTTTCTTTGGAGTAAAAATATGATCGAAAGTGGAATGTCGATTGACATGAACAAACAATAACAAGGAAAATTTGGCAGACCAAACTTTGGATGATTTTGTGCGGATTAAAATGTTCAAAACAATGCATTAGGACCATTAGGATAATGCTGTCCATGCAACAGCACTAAAAAAAGATGTCAACTTCATACTTTATTTTCCGTTCCAGACAGAACTTCTATAAAGTAAAACATTCCAGTCCGACATAAGAATCACATCTCAACTCTATATTTAAACAAAGTTTACTTTGTCGTTTCTAGGTTGTATTGCGGGGTTTTTTTATAGCGAAAAATTGCAACGATCGATCTGATCGATGAGGAAGTTGATTCGTATTGCGTTGCACGAGAAACAAAATTCAACGTTAAAAACATTACCACTGGTCAACAATAGCGATAATTTTATGTAGCTAGGAAGCCTTATTTAGTGACATTTAAAGAGACTTTTCTTATTGCATGACTTGACATTTCGAAAATCCAATAAAAATTTTACCAATTGAAAAGGAGAGTGATATTGAATACGACTGAATGCATCGAATTTACAAAGACCTAGACATAAGGAGTTAAGGATTTCCTGATTAATACCACTAAATCGGCATGGACTCTTTATGAAACAAAGAAGTAATTTCTTTAATACATTCAATAAATCAAAATAAAGATTATATAAATTGCGAGAGCCACTGGATAGGTCTTTATTGGTGGATGCCTCTTTGGTCTCCCACAGATCACTTGATAGCTTTTCGGCTCGGAGGAACAAGAAACGTCATGCAAACTAATTTTGAGCTTTCTTCTTATTTTCTTTGGCAAAACTTCAAGAAATAAGTATTTTGATATAGGTCAGTGAGTCGGTGACTCAAAGGTCATTTTCAGATTGATACAAGTGAACTTTTGGTAGACTGCGTGGCGGACTACGGAAGCCAAATATTGAGTCACCACAGGACGTCTTGTTATTAAGGATTTAGAAAACTTTGCGTAACATATCGAACAAGATTCCGGTGTAAGGCACCAAGAAAACCCAAAACTCTTAGGCTTAATTTAGTTCACGCCTTCTAAATTGCTATATTGTACTTGTTATTAAGAATTTAGGATAATTTGCTCATCATAACGTGACGGGACCGCGCGTCACTCCACTAAATCATTTCATGTCAACTACTAAAATACATCAGTTTGGTGGTAATGTTTTAACGGTTTTCTAAGTGATCAAAGCGTTCGTAATCCCTTACCACACAGAGGTGAGGTTTTCTACAAAGATTTGGGGGTGTTTTATTTACCCTGCTTAGTTTTAAAGTCATAAATTGCTTCGATCTATCGTCACTTTACTACCTAATGATCTACGATATGTACAAATATATATTATACTAATATCTATCATCTATCATGGTAAAAAGAGTCAAGGAAAATTTCTTGAAAAGGGTTTTTCAATCGTAATTTAACAATAATTTCATATCAGTTAAGACTTCCCTTAACTTCGTAATTATGTCTTCAAAATAATTAAGCATTGTGGAGGTGTTCCAGCTTCTCATTTGAAACTAATTATTCTTTCATTGGGTCAACAATGACCGTCAATTGCATTCATATTCAAATAATCTCCGTTACGTTTATTGATCTAGAGATAATGCCGGGGGAGTCGGACGCTAATGCGAACAATAACTTTCTTTAGAGCAGGTTCTGTGACTGCTGTAGTATTGTAATGCTGGTCACGGTGTGGTGAACCTTCTCTGAGTGTACTACACTACCATGACCACCCTCTTGGGCTCTCGAATATTATAACCCAAGCCATTGACCTAGCTCAGCTCTGCTTGAACGTTCTTCTTCAAGGTGAATTCAAAGCAATCGAGTTTTACTTTACCGTTTGGGAGAAAGAGTTGGAGCGGTTTTACGCCCCCACCCCTCTCTACCGAGTACTAAACTAGTGACCTCTAAGTAGGAATGCCATCGACAACACAATCATCTTGACTGGCGCTAGCAATCTAGCATTGAGTGACATCTACAGTCGCTTCGCGGAAGACTGAGTGTTAAAGGGAACGTGTAGGACGCTTTGAATCGTGCGTAAAACCAAACCACAATCCTCTATTCAACACAGCCTACACCAAACGATGTAATATACCTAAGAAAGCCTGGTCACTGCTGGTGTGTTATCTTGATTTCAGAAACAGGGAAAGATACAAGCTCGTTGTGGAATGTCACCGTGGTGTAGTAATAGTCGTAAAGCGGGAATCTGCTCTACGGTGGTTACTCACGTTATGTTCATTTATGTATGGCTGTCTTTATTCATTCATCTAGGTGAGTTATTCTGTATTCTTTGGTTGTGTTTCACTGATGGCTTTTTGTAGCGTGGCTAGGATAGTGTCAGGAGTTTTTGTTGTGGTGGCATTGGATTTTATTTTAGTGTGTTTGATCACTACAGGGACAGTCGACGCAGAGATCACTTTGAAAGCGGATAAAATTCGTGCTGAAGTGAACGTCGGGAACCGAGTTTCTTTAGTTTGGAGATACGATACGGATCAACAGAACTACGAAGCAGTTATCTGGGGTAAAGGAGACTCAAATGGAATCAACTTTGAAACTGTGTACTTCATTAAAACGACACAACAGCGGTCGCCAGTACTATATAAAAGTGTACCTGCAGACATTGGAGCTCGTGTGAAAATAACAAACCGGGCCACGCTAGTTATCTCGAATGCAAAATACTCTGATAGAGGTTTCTACATCTGCGAAGTGAGAAGTGATTTTGTAACCCTCAAGAAAAAAATCTACCTCGAAGTTTATGGTAAGTAAATACATAATAAATCCATATATAAAACTCATTTATTTGCGTCTCTTGTTATGAGAGACTCATCTTCAGTCCTTGAGGCGCTATTTTTATATGTGGAATATTATTTTGGATTATCTGTGCTGGTGATTTCTTCAGCTGTTTGGAAAACCCAATAAACACTTTTTGGATCGGTGGAAAGTGATTGATGCGGTGATAGGAAGTAATAACCTATTTGGTGGAATACTTTTGATGACATTTTTAAACACAATCCTCCTGAATTGTGGATTTTGGTTTGTTTTAAGCGTCTTTGAATACGCTCCCATCACTAGATATATCACCTGATAAGCCATGATTTAAGCGGTCAGAGATTTTTTAGGTCATTCTGTTAGCCATAGACCAAGCTTATCTTCACCGGTAAATAGAACGTGCTAAATTGGTATTTTTCGAACAAGTATTCTATTCTTCATGTTAAAAGTGATGGAATTCAAAACCGGACACACTATTGATTTTTTCGGACGCTTAGGATTTCAAGGGATCACAGATCAAGAGATTGTAAGTTTGGTTAAAGAGCGTAAAAAACCTTACATTGTACATCAAAATTAACGGGCAAGAAAGAGCGTATTAATAAGTCTGTTAGTCTCTGGCACCCGCAGGAAACCTCATTTTCCTCAAGAGCAGGTGAAGGCGTTTTAGGATCCCGACTGTGCAATGCTCAAGAACTTCACGTTTTTTAGTGTTATCTTTCTAACATCGTTCGCGCATTAAAATCTAGAAATACATTTGGAGTGATTATTTTAAATACTGTTGACAAGTGCCAACACATTCTCGCTTTAGGTTACTTTATTTACACAAGAAATTTCATTGTTAAGAAGTGTTTTAGATGAACAAATGTAAATAATTTGTCACTTAGAAAGAACTAGGAATAATTCGTGCGTAATCCAAGAATCGCGGTGCTGACCTCCACCAATCCGCCTTAACACCACCATTCCTCCAAATAATGATTATTTTTGATTTACATTGATTAAAAGAAATACGGATCTCTTCCGCTACGGATTTTTCCAATTTGTACTTTATTGAACTTTTTGGTTTCTTATTGGGTTTTCCTAAGCTCGAGTCAAACATCCTGTAGTTGTTTATGTGCCTTATTACGCCTCATAAAATCTTTAATTTCCAGCGTACATTTATCACTTACTTTAGCACGGCTTCGTAATATTCAATTCATAAACAGACTCTTTTGATAGTTGGGGAAATTGGTTGGGCAAACGTCCGATACATATCTCTTATATTTCCGTCCTTAAAGTCTAGTTTTGCAGTTCCGATGAAGTTATATGCCTTATTTTTGAGATTTTTATCCATCGTTATATTTGGATAAATCGCTTAGTGTCTCGTTTAATTGCGCAAAGACAAAGCGCTGTGTTGGAATACATTAATGCTTCACCAACCGACTCACAAATATCCTTTATACCGTGACTTATTATACACAGATAAAAGAAAGACGCGAAATGGACCGAAACGGAAAAAACCTGACTGTACGTTTCATTACAAAACACCCAGAACCCATTCTAGTGCAATTTTACACTTCTCCCAACAAGGCAAAACCATAGATGAGAAACCTTTTCAATTTGGATTATCTTTTTGTGAATAATTATTATAAAAATCCACCAAAATTACTTGATCATTGCTCTATTGTTTTGCCTTCAGGATAATTTGAGCTTTTTTTTTAGACTAATTCAACACAGATGTTACACATTTTTCCATTCATGTATGGACCTGATGGACGCCTGTCAGTTTACCTATAACCTTTTGCTGTAACCTAAAGTTCTGTTTTAACTTGAGTTTAGATTTTTTTTACATGCCAAAAATTAACCCAGAAAGAGAGATGAATGAAAGGATGAGGGAATGCAACTATGAATGAGATTTTAAATGGACTGTAAAAAATACGATGTAGCCATGAAAAAAGTTTCCCTTTTTCCAGGATGGATTGTTCTCTACTGTGGTACCAACTGAATTTGTTGAAATGGAAAAAAGGCATTTAAAAGGGGAGGAGGAGGAAGAAAAAACGAATAAATGGAATATAAAATGTGTGGAACAAATAGAATTTTGACACAGAAATTTGTAAGAAATGTTGAAAGGATTTTTTGTTGAATTTTGGAACTTATTTTCTGAAGCAATCAACAATAACAAGGATTTCTTAAGTGTTAATTTGAAGTCAGTGTACATACTGCCCTAACATTTTGACACCTTTTCTCTCACACATACCCTCTACACATCTAATGCTTTAAAATTGAAGAGCCATTTTCATTACCTAAAATACTGAGTCCGAGAAGAAATCAGTTAATTTGAAAAATTCTCATATCATGATAAGTAATAAATTAACAGCATAATATTTTCTAGTTAAGGAAAGAGTATGAGGGAAATTGTTTACAAGATTTGTAGAGATTCTGAGCGAAGGAATTAAGATTGGACTTTGTTCAATTACTTGTAATTAAGCACCTTGTTATATTTTATTACTTACATTGGATTTCAATGTTACTCAAAAATATTCATCAACATGGATTCCTTGCTATCAGACTAGGCTGAAACAAAATGACCACAAGATGTTCAAAATTTTATGACTCTTTTATGGAATGACGGTATCTGTCTTATTATGTTAGCATTGTTAGTTAATATTCTGAAGACCTTTTTTGAGTTTGAATATATTATGTATGGAGATATATTTCTGGTATCTCCACATATAAGTGATCACTGAAAAGGTTCATGATACTTTGGTCAACCACAAAACCAAATCCTTCAATATCATCTTGTAATTTGGTAACGACAAACCAATCCATAGCAGATGTGTCAAAATTATTTCCATTTCTTTCATATTCAAATTAAATTGTACATGTATTTACATTTTAGTTAAAACATTCAGGCCATAATGTTATATTTTTTTAGATAAAACTTTTATCTAAAACATTCTCAATTTTTTCTTACTTATATTTTAATAACTTTCCTGCCAAGCAATTTATTTATTTTGATATAACATCTTTTTCCTGTTATGTTTTAATAATCTTACATTAATATTTAAAATATTTAATAATTTCAAGAAAAAATATTCAAACATTCTCTTTAATGGGTGACTTCTAGGTATAAAAATCTTGACAATTATTATTATTATTATTATTATGATCAAAATATATATAATTCCTTTTTTCATTTAAAATTGCTATTCAATAATATTTTTTTATTTATATATTCAGATGTTTTCATTTCTTTTGGTTAGGTGTTTTAGCTTAATTTGTACAGTTACAGATTCAATTCTTTCCTTATCAATATATTTTACCTTAATTACCATCTACATTCAAATATTTTCATGAAATACATATTTCTTAGCTAGAAACATTTTTTTTTAAATATCTTGTTTTCATAAATTAAGGCTTTTTTTCAATTTTTATCTTTGATTTTAACACCTGTTTATTGTATTTTTTTTTCATAAAAGAATACATTAATGAGATTCATTTTCAACCACTAAAACACTCCATTCTCACTTCCAATAACCTTTTATTATCATAACATTACAGTTTTTCTCATGTCATTTGAATTTACATGGAACATAATACATTCTAGCCATGTTGACATCCTGTGCTAGCTCCATGGCAATAACACTTTAGGATTAGGAAGTTGTTTGTACAAACCAATCAAATTTTTTTCATTTTCAAAACATTTTAAAATTTTTTTTTTTTAATTTTCTATCTTTTTTTCCTCATCTCTATTCATTTCTGTACTGTTATCTGTATATCTTTTTTTGGAACAGTTTATCAACTGTGTATTCTAAGATATCTCTTTTATCTTTGTTTAAAGATAGCTGCACTCTAAGTCATTTTAAGTATTATACAAGCTATACGAATTAAAAACAATCCTTTATCTTGTTTCTGTTTTCAATATTATCCTCTGCACATCAAGTATGTACGTATGCCTTTGGTTTAATTTTAACCAGTTGTAATAATGTCTGATAACCAATACAATGTCACATCTTTTTATAATATTTATGTTAACAATTTTATATTTTTTTCCATTGAAATTACTTACTGGTACATGCTGGAACATTATACAAATATAGAATACACAGATATGTATAGTTTTTTCTATTCATTTTTTCAGTGCAATTTTCTCTTTTAGCCTGTTATGTAGATTAATTTACTGAGTATTTGCTAAACAAAGTCAGTAGTATTTCTTTCTCTCTCTCTTTCTTTCTTTCTTTCTTTCTTTCTTTTATTTTAAATAATTCTACTCAACCGTGTCGCATCGTATGAGTTTTTTACAACAATATTATAATTATCTCGGTTGTTTTTCGTTAATAATCACTTTCATAGACACTCTTTTTTACAGCGGCGTTCAGACTGATTACTTTGCCAAGTCTCAAGCCCTTAAAAAAGGCGTTTAGACAAAAACAAGCAATTGTTTCCTAAGTAATATACCATAGTAGTACCATAACAAAAAACGCCTAAAGATATGTTAGACCTGTATATCTTAATTACAATTTAAGTTATATTCAAGTAAAAACGTAGCATATGATTTTTCTTGTACCATTGAAATTAAAAGCTTAGTTAAAAAAAAAGTTATTTTAATTTTAAGAAGTATAAATAGCAAATTAATTAAGGTAGAAAAGATAAATACTTACTCGAAGTTTCAGGGTGTAAATTCAATGAGTTTGTCAAAAAAGAAAGATTTTTTCAAAAATTTACCAGTGTCACATGATTTCATTCTGTTCTGTCATTGGTTGTATTATTGGACACGTTTGCATATTTGTCGAAAACTATGGCGGGAAAAATTTATATCGAATCACGACGTTTTAGGACTCTTAGGAAGAGCAAAAATTCTTCCAAATTATTGCAAAAAGCTGTTAAAATTTACTTAAAATTTAATAATTTAGTTTGTTTTGTAAATATTCTAATTAAGTGACCCGCAAGAATGACGTTTGCACAATATATCTGGGGGAAAACGCTGGAAAAGGTGAAAGCTTCGCAAAAGAAAGAGAATTGTACACTAATTTTTCTTTTCAGATCCAGCGAAAATCACCAACAGTCCTCCGGCATTGCTGCAGTATACAGAGGGGCAAACCCAAAAAATCGTATGCGAAGCAAATGGTATTCCAAAACCAAGTGTAAAATGGCTTAAAAATGGCAAAGAACTGAAGAAAGCTCGAAAAAAAGTTGAAATTGAATTCAACCCAATAGCAGACACAGATATGGCAACATATAAATGTGTAGCACAGAACAGAGGTGGAATTGATGAATCCACAACAAACGTCACTGTATTTTGTAAGTACTTTATTTTTGTACAGTGTGATTTAGTTTTGATTTTGGCTTAACTGAGATTAACAGTTCCTGTTTTGACGACGTTCTCGATATCACCTGTTTGTTTTCATACGAGATTAACTAAAGCGTCCTTTTATAAAATAGAGAGATTAAGTAACATTTAGGTGATTCGTCCCGATGTTTAGCGACTTTAAATAAAAGCTAAGCAAGGATTGTCTGGGATACTACCTCCTTAATGGAAGGATTACTTGAGATTCAAGTGTTGAACTCTTTTGTCCTCGGCGTCGTCCCAAAGTCCGATAAAGCAAGTTGACCCCAGCCTTACGAATACTGAATGTTTATGTTATGCGTCGAATTTCTGCGTTGATGGAAGCCAAGCTGAAAGATAAATAATTGCGTAGTTGGACGAAAACAAAGTAAGCGTCATTTTACAGTTTCCGCGCAATTTGTTTCTAATTGTTGAAAGTTAGAAAAGAAAACATGGAAAAACGGACCTCAGAAACATTGAAACTCTGACCTCTAAATAGAATAACCCCTTAAAATAACTAACCATGAAACAATCAGTGGGCTGATCTCAAGGGCGGATCCAGGGGGGGGGGGGGGGTGGATCTGATGGCTAGCCACCCCCTTTGGAGATGAAAAATAATAGGAGTTTCAAGATCGTCTAAGTTAAATCCCTCTGGGACCAGACTACTTGTTTTATCAGACAAGCAGAACCTCCGTATATGATAAGATATGCCCTAATGGGATGTTTAATGTTTTTTACTCCACTTTGAACCTGTCAGATAAACCCAAGGGAACCACATTCAGAACAGATGCCAGTGCAAACACTGTTAGTGCAGGCAGTTCTGTGAACTTCATGTGCAAGGCCAGAGGATACCCCGAACCAGAATACAGGTTCTACATCAGGACAGGATCAAAGGCAGAGAGGCGTTTAGACTACCGGGATGCAGAACGAAGCGGGAAGATATCTAATCTTGGTATACTAGACTCAACATGGCATGGAACGTATATCTGTGTACCTCATAACAGTCTTGGCGAAGGGCCAAGAGAGGAAGTTATTCTTTACGTCAGATGTGAGTAGTATTTTGTCTAGGGGAGGGTGGGGTCAGGGCGAGACTTTGCTTCAAGTGCTCGAAGGGTTTCAAGTGTCGCTTGATTGCTTTGTGTGCTGGCCTTGAGTTGAAACTTCGAAATTTATAGTTTCTGCATATCGCACCCTGGGATATTATATTTATTACAGTTCAACGCGTGCTCCGGGCCAACCGCGGTAGAAAGTGAATAAGTTTGTTTTTACAGATTCGACCCCTTTTTACAATTCGAAGCAAAAACGACTTTTAAAGTTATTCAAAGCAAAATACACAGATTAAATGTATCGTTTTGAAAAAATGGTTAATTGGATGGCCATGGCAGCACGCTTCACTCTGTAATTTCGACATTCATATCTGAACAAGAAGTCGATTTTGTGCAGCTCAAAAGCTACGGCCGGCCAGTCAAAGTTGGGGGTCTGTAGTTAATGGCCCCACCTCAAATATTAATTCGAGTACAGATGAAATGAGGGAAACTTGCTGACCGTTGGCCGGCCTTCCGGGAAGGATTTAACGAAGTTACTGAAACCATTCCGCCATCTTCAGTCATCAAGTTATTTTCTTCTCCTTGTCAATTGAATTCCTTGTACCAAGAGAGCATAAATTAATAAATAAAATAAATAAATGTATGCTCTCTTGGTTGTACTGAATTACACCTTCCTGGATTCACATCTTTGAGAAAGAAAAAAATAAAAATGCCAGCTGAGAAATCAAATAGAGTAGCAGTCTTTACCAGTTTGTCATTTTTTCAAATCGAATCGTTTTCTTTGATTGATTGTTTCGTATCTATTTTTAGATCCACCCAAGATAATTCGCCCTCCGCGTGACGTCACGGCGAATGAAAACAGCTTCGTTGGTTTAAGTTGTTTAGCGGATGGGTATCCTAAACCTGATATCACGTGGATCAAATTGACAGGCAACAAAGTTCTTACTACTGGGGAATCGTTCCAGATCTCTACCGTCACGCGTAAAGATCAGGGCAAATATCAGTGCATAGCTGATAATAAATTTGGCAAACCTGCCGTCCGTGGATTCAACATCAATGTTCTTTGTAAGTATTTTTAGATCGAATTTTTTCCTGTTGGTCTTCTATCTTTTCTTCCATTGCTTTCATGAAATACTCCTACCCTGGGCTCCAGGGGTTCTATTCCGCTTCCCGGGGGGTTAAACGAGCGAGCGCCGAAGGCCCGAGGGAGTGTTATTTCTAATCGCGACTTCCCTTCGAAACAGCAAACGCCGGAGCGAGAAAAAAATAACCTCTAGACCCCAGGGTAGAATTACTTTCCGTATTCAGCGCATAAAAATTACAGTGTTTCAAGGCGTTTCCATGACATTTGTTATGAACGTGCCTTTGAAAACAGTTTGTGTATACACTTTGACTGACGTCCACCAAAACTCAATATTTCGCGACAGCAAGCTCTCTTATTACTGGCTCTTCAAGACTCTGGTTCGTAAACCGTCAAGTGTAACTTCACTAATCATTCCGATTATTATATGTTCAGATCCCCCAGTCATCAACAGGACCATTTCCAGTCAGAAAGTAGCCGCATGGATAGGATACAAAGCCAAACTAATTTGCTATGCAGATAGTAACCCAGAGCCTAAATATACGTGGACGAATGCGAGCGGTTTAGTGGCGGTATCCGAAGTTACTGGAGTCCTTGAAATCACTCCTACTGATGATAGTTTCTTTGGTGACTATACTTGTGAGGCGACGAATCCACGTGGAAGGGATTCCCACACCGTTACATTGATTAAAGTTGGTAAGATATTTAATGCCCATATATCAAAGGTTGATTATATGTATACAGCACGTGTAAAACTTGAAGCGCTCTTATAGGGTCAGTGGCGTAGGAGTGGGGTTCCTGTGGTTTTGGTGGGAAAAATTCGCACCAGACTCTGCCCAGTGTGACAGAGCTTTAGGTTCAAGACATCACACTGGGGTTCTTCTCTTTCTTGTCTCAATGCTTTACATGAAAACATGTTCAGCTTATTATGACTGAAACAAGATTTTTCCATTGATGTCCATGTGGCATTGAACACATGGTCATGATAGAATCTCATATGCAATACATTATGCAATCCATCAAAGTGTTATGGATAACCGTATAGCTATTGTATAGTCTGAAAAGGATTGTATGGGTTATGAAAGAGATAGACTAGCGTATCAGTAGAGTAGACATTAGTTAGAAGCACATGTAATCTGTAATGTTGCTATTGATATGATATGAAAATATGATATGATATGTTAACTCATTAAAGTAAATAAAAAATAAAATAGTCAATAGATAAATAGAATAATATCGAATATATCGATATTCAAAAACCATGAAAATCTATCATCCACTACTGTCCTATTCATATTGCATCCATGATCCTAGCGTTGCTATCTGGCACCTCCTCAATGAATCTCCTGAATCTCATTACCAGCCTACAATGACTGGCAAACACTGCCCGTCATGTGCTATCAACCAGAGAGTATTCTATTATATTGCTTGGTGTCCATCAACTGAATGAATCTCATGAATGATTATCAATGACAGGCAAACAATGCCCGTCATGTGCTACTAAACGTTTCACAACTACTCATTCTAAAGGTTATTACTTGTTTGTGTCACAGGAAGACCTGGTCCAGTCTCTCTCAAAATCACTGTAAGCACGATAAGGAGCCTGCGATTTCAATGGACGGTACTGGACAGCGGTCAGAGCGACATAACGGGGTTTACGGTTCAGTATCGTAAAGTAGGAAATGATCTGGAGAAGTGGAAAAGTACAATTCTACAAGCCTACGATACAGGACATCAACTCCAAGGACTAGAACCTTACACGACTTATGAAATCCAAGTGTTCGCATCAAACCAGTATTTTACAAGTCTGGCTTCGGTAATCACGGGAACAACACTTGAATCAGGTAAGCAAAAAAAACCTAATTTTTGAAGTATATGTCCTCAGGAATATCTTTTTTATTTCATTTTATTTATTAACTTTACAACTAGATAAAATTATCTGAGGGCATAATCAACAGGGCATTAAAAGTCTCATGTAAAAACTAGCCTAATCAGTCGAACCTTTTCGACATTCTCTTAAGTATTTTTCTTTGTTCACCAATAACGCTTGAGAAGGTCAAACATATAGACGAGATTGAACAAAGAATCATTCCCTAAAGACAGGATCTAAGTCAGGGCATAGCTAACTCACAGATCAAACCCTGAAACAACCTCTGGGCTGATCTAAGTCAGGGCACAGCTAACTCACAGATCAAACCCTGAAATAACCTCTGGGTTGATCTAAGTCAGGGCATGGCTAACTCACATATCAAACCCTGAAACAACCTCTGGGCTGATCTAAGTCAGGGCATGGCTAACACAGATTGAACCATGAAACCACTGGGTTGAACTGAGTAGGGGTACTGCTAACTCACACCTCGATCTATAGTTAAGAATTTTCACCTGATTAAGAGTTTTTTTACCCTCGTCATCAGCTCCAACCAAAACTAGAGAAGTCGTGGGTTTCCCAATCAACAATTCAGCCATCATGGTAAAATGGAAAGAACCCGAGAAGAAGAATGCTGAGAAGCTGCTAGGTTACACCGTGAAATACTGCAGGATTCAAGAATGCCACGACTTGGGTGAAGACATGCCTCGAGTGTCTGTAGCTCACAATTTTACCCAGACTGTGATTGGTCGATTGGAAGCTTTTTCGAACTATTCTATTCAGGTTTTTGCGTCTAATAAGGCAGGGTCGTCAAGGAGTGATACCACGATAGTTACAACCGAGATGGCTGGTAATTCTCATTCATTTGCATTTTTATTCCCTTTCAATTTCGTCAATTTTTTCTTCCCTTCCATTCTTTCCCTGTCATTCCTTTCCATTCACTACCCTTGTAATATTTTCCACCTTACAAATTCCATGTATATTCAGTTATCAATAACTATAATAATAGTATTAATGATTAATAAATATTTATTCACAGCACCCTCCTCCCCTGAGGATTTTTCGGTCAATACATCAGGCTTCTCAGCGCAGTTAAAATGGGGGCGGCCACGATTTCTTAACGGAAAAATCACTAAATTCCGTGTCCAGTTGTTATGGAGACTAGTAGACAACCCTAAATTCCATAAAGAGATCTTAGAAGTCCCAGCTATTTTATCATCCAAAAGAGTCAAAAGAAACCGCCGAGAAAGTAGAGTCACAGTGAAATCCGCAACTGTCAAGGTGCTGAGCCTGAAGCCTTTAAGACAACTGCTGGTCAGCGATCTCCGCCCATTTGCTCGGTATACCGTGAGTGCAAGTGAAGGGACTGGGAATGAGAAGAATGGTGTCTTGTGGGGTCCCTACAGTGAAGGGGAAGCGGTGTCTACGCCCGAAGGAGGTAATATTCACTACACCTCGAATATATTTATGTGTTCCAGTCAAAGTCCATGGAATTTCAAAGTGTGCACAAAATAGGTGTTTTTCAAGTAATAATTCTTGTGACGCATGCGCAAATCGAATTCCCTTTCTGTTCCTTGGCGCATAAAGGGAAGTATGGGCTACCTTTGTTCTGAATGGTAAACCAAATAATTAGTATTCAATTTGACATACCGTTTAAACATTTTTTGGTTTAGATTATTCATTCATTAAAAGAGATATTCATTGAACTAGTTGGTATTCTCGACTTTGCTTCAGAGAACAGAAGTCCTTGTAATCTCCATGATTACCGATTCTAATACTTCATAATTTAAGTGAAATATTTCGCTTGTTCTTTGTGATACCGAAAAAAACTATTTTCTAATAGGAAGTCTTTGTAATTTCCCTTTCAGCTCCAACTGCACCAGAAAAAGTCGAAGCATATGCAACTGGATTAAAAACCCTCAGCGTATCGTGGAATAGACCTGCTTTCCCGAACGGTCAAATACGCCATTACTCGATCGTGTACTCCAACTCAAGTGGCGTGAACTATACCATAAGAATACGGAAAGATATCAATAAGCCGTCGTTGAAACATCAAATATCTGGACTACGGCCGTATACTCCGTACAGAATTCGGGTAATGTTAATTTTGTCCCTCTTGTCCTTCTCGTGGATTATTCTTGGCGTCCCGTTATTGTCTTTATCTATTTATCTTTAGTGTAAACAATCTAGTGGACTTCAGTTTAGAGGGTTTTACGGAAGTCATGTTGTAGAACAGGAACATGGAATTGTTTCAGTTTATCGTCGTTTATGTCCTTGTTGTGTTGTCCCATTGTCGTCCTTCTATATAGATGTCGTAAACAAACTAACACACAGTGTACGGCATTAATACGATCCATCTTGTACAACCGGAACGATACAATATTTTTTTCATATAGAATAGATATTATTTCCCCCAAAGGGAAAAAATTCTATGGTTTTGCCCTTACAATATGGCGCCCGTGAAACCCTTCTATTGCAACTCCTGCCGGTCTCTGATTGGCTACCTGCAAACACAGTGATGGCCAATCAAAAACATTCAAAACAGTGGCTTTCGTCTCGCATTAGCCGAGGTTTTGTCAACATTCCTGGGTGGTTACGGTTTCACATTAAAAGACTCTGACTCGCTGTCCTGACGTGAGAATCAAAGTCCATTTGAGCTGGGATTTCATGATTACTTATGTTTGTGAGCTAATCTCTGTTTCTTTTATGTGATACAGATAAGAGCCTACACGCTGTACCCAGGACCTTTCTGTGCACCGGTTTTCGTCAGTACTGGATTGAAAAGTAGGTTTATCAGGATGGGTGAATTCTTGAAAATGCAGCTAGATATTTGGGAGTGAGGGATTTGATTCAGACATGAAAACACTAGAAGAATTGAAAGTAAATTGGCGACAAAACTAAATATTATAATAATCTGATAAATAATTCCTTCCAAGATTTGGATAATGTCAAGCCTTTGAAACATTTTTTCTTAATACTTATTACTTAATTAATATTAACAACACTAAAATTTGAACAACTCTATCTCTATAGATGTTTTATTTTTATCTATTTGTTGTATAACTGATGAATTTTCTTTAAAGGAAGAAAAACCTGAAAAAATGAAGCAATCAAGTTAGGGAATTTTTTTGTTTCGGTTTTCGGTTTCGTAGTAAAAACCGAAGTTACTGCCGAACGTTTCACGAATCAAACCGAAGTGATATCGACCCGGTATCCATAACCTAATCATATATATTCTTTCTAAAGGGAAGGGAAGGAAAGAGGAGAGAAGAGGAAATAAAAGGAAAGGAAAGGAAAGGAAATACAAAGAAAAAAGAAGGGGGAAAGAAAACAGTAAGAAACAATACAAAAAATAAATAAAAAAGAGAGAAAGAAAGAAAGATGGAAGGAAGGAAGGAAAGAAAACAAACCAAACCTAAATCTAAATTTCCCGAATCTCTAACGAGCTAATAGGAATGAAATTCATTATCATTTCAGATCTAATTTTGACATTTCCACTTTTTCATAAAATCAACTCATTTCTTACCCAATTACCATAACCATGTCATACTCCATCTCACCTCAGTGCATGTTCCTCTATTTATTTCTAAACTTAAAATTTATTTTCTAACTAATTGAGCTGGCTTCGTGCAGCTATAACTCCAACTAACCGGGGTAATCCGCATGTACTTACAACTCTGATAGGTACTAATAAAAGCATGAATAATCCTACTACAAGCACGACTGCTACGACTGCTACGACAACTACTACAACTACTCTATCGGTCAGCACGCCGAAAGGCTACTTCAACGAAGTTGTGGATGCATCGAGAGAGTCATGGCTTACTACTCCATTGGGTAGTGACTGTTGCTTAACTGTTTGTTAGTGTGATCTGCTTGTAGCATGCAGTCATTTCCCTCTTAAAGAACAAACACGCTCAAAACTATTCCAAATTTGACTCGGAGATTAAACTTGTGATGGCGGAATCTCGGTAGTACTAGCTCGTACGAGTGTTAACATCACTACAAAATCTAAGATGTTAAAATAGAGCTCGAAGAATGCTATCAAAATACAAAGCCAAAAAGGTTTTGAAAATAGTGCCCAGAAAACGTTGTCTCGGAGATTAGAAAGATATTTTATAAAGCTCTTGGTCTTGAAGTAATTCTCTGTAATGTGATATTTTTGGCATGTTGAAGGATATCCGAGCACTAACCTGAAGAAATGTTTTGCCATGCATGCGTGCATGATTCCAGTTTATTCCAGTCAATGATTGCAGGTATTGCATGCATGTTTGGTCCACTAGTTACATTGACAACATCCATGGCATTCATTAATTCGCTTTCACAATTCATTTCATTTTTTCATTCTCATTTTCCATATTTCCTTCACAAAACTCCAAAACTCGGTTTCTTTATCATTTCAATAAAAATACCTTGAAAATTAGATGAATTTGAACAAGGAATAGAAAACTGGAATTATAAGTGTATGCCTCTCTTCTCTTCAATTAAGTATTATTGGCGTTTTCTTATTTTAACATTGCGGTATTATAGAGTAGGCACCTTTACAGTGGCTTTAATTCCAACTCCAACAGCTATACAGCAGATGTAAACATTAATCTAACCTAAAACAAGACTTGGAAACTGGAAAATTGCTAAAAATTGACAGCTGAAATTTATTTTTGTTTTGAGATGTGTTTTGTTCAGAGGGATTTGAGAGCGTGCATTATTCTTTATAACCCATACTGTGCTTGATAATGATAATCATTAGCCCAATAATAAATAATATTTAATAATCTTAATCTCTAAGGGGTCAATTTATTTTAAAACTCTAAAAAATACTCTAAAAAGCTAAAATTAATTTTAATAGTATTTTCTCAGCATTATTTTTGTCTGCTAAATTTAAAATTACAATTGAAGAAATTTGGCCTTAATGAGTTCATAAATAATTTGCTAATTGGAGAAATTTATTGGAAGCGTGCGTTTGAACATTCAAATGGCTTCTTTGGTATCCATGCAACGTGATTGAATAAGAGGCATTTTTTAATTGGGGCTTTTTGATTGGCTGAGAGGGAAGCCATTCGTAGGAAATTATAGCAATATTGTTTTTCCTTTCTCCTAAAAAAACTTTTGGAAAATGTCACTGATATTTTTTGTTACATGAAATCTCACTGATAATTTTTTTCAGAAAATATTAAAGACACTTAAAGTTTTTTTTAAAGATAAAATTAAGATTTAAAAAAACTTTTTCTCGACACTTAACGAATTTGTTTCGGTTTTATGTCATAATTGGTGACGGATTTCCTAAGGTTGGGATAGTCAAAAGGAAAACAGGATTAAGCTATGTTATCAAACCGTAATCTGTGCATTTTCCAGTTAAAGCCAATACCGCTGATCAAATAGATCGTGTGTTCGTTTCAGGTTCAGATGTGGCTCGTCGAACTAAAGAAGTAGACTCTGGCTCCTTATTTGGAGGTGTTTTTGCTGGGATTATCTTATTTGCGTTCGTTATTATCATAGCGGTTTTAATCGTGAGGTAAGTTGATCTGAACGCGCATGCTGTTTTATGGTAAATCCGGTGACACAAGTAACATATTATTGCTCAAATCTTCAGCAAGAGATATTCACTTCAGTTGGCAATTATAGTCAGTAGTGAAGAGAGAGACTGGGAGTCTTGCTTGTCCAGTTTGTAATATTTGTACCAGAAGAACCAGTTGAGGATTGGTTATGTGTAATACGTTGTCAAATGACGTAAAACTTGATTAGACCAATCACAAGGTCTCTGGTTGTAAAAGTTACTGTAAACTGATTTAAGATTTAATTTCTGCTTCACAGGAATCGACGAAGGAAAAGAGACTCAACAGAATTGAAAGGCAACCGATACGGCGTGGCGAACTCGAATGACAGCGGTATAGGAGAAAAAGAATCGCTAGACAACATGCCAGGTGTGAAGTTCTTACACGGAGCAAGGAGAGGCTCTGAAGGTTCGGAGGCTTGGGTCTAGTTTATGTATAAATTAATAATATTTAATAATAATCATCCATTTAATTATTTATTGAACATAGAGTTTTCGAGATTGAGGCTTTGCGCTGAAGCATTTGATGGTCAGCAGCAACTTCGTTTTTGTACCAAAAAAGTTATAGGATTGGATTTGAGGCTCGAAGGATCGAAAGAATCAAAGATTCTTGGTGCAATATACATGCGAGTGTGTGCGAGTGTGTGACATATTCCAGAAAGCAATCATCATCTAATTTTAAGTTCTTCCTGAACCATAATCGTCAGCATATTTTTGAGCATGCTCCATGGCAACCATTTCACATATAAACGATAATACTTAATGCTGTCAAACAAATAGCTATCAAATCATTAATGACCGCAGTGACGTCATGCACTTTAAGATGAACCTATTTTGACGTAATTCGTACATCGGCACATAGAAACTGACGAGAAATAAACCACAGAAAAGAGACAGGTTGACTGATGCTCAACAGAATGATTGATATGCACTGACAGGTCACTTATCACTAGCCGCCATCTTGGTTTTAACAATGGCGGCTTTTTCGAGCTGTTTTGGCAAAAAATGTGGCCGCCATATTGCATGACGTAAGACGTAAAAATAATGTTCTAAAATCTCGTGACCTGTTTGTATAAGGCGATCAAGATAGTTGTGACCACAATTCACAAATAATAAACACCATAAACGTGTTTAAATTAAATTATAAAAATGCTTTATAAACAAGCCTTAAAGCTTTGATAATCTAAAATCATTTGTAGCAGGACTTCAAAATTGATAAAATGGAACACTTAATTTTCATAACATTTTGCTTTCTGTGAAAAGCGCTGTAAATTTTAATCACAAGAATCACGAATTTTAACTTTGTGTCAGATTTAAATGATAACACAATGAAAATGAATTCAAATGTAAATAATGCGAATGCCACAATTGTTGATTTAAGAAAGTATTTATTTGTAAAAAGTGAACCTGTAAGTTGATTGACGTTTAGTAATCCTTGTTTGATCACTGACACTTGTGGAATGAAAATAAGTTTTAAAGAAAATATTTGAATTTCCTTTTGAGTAATTTTGTGTACCAGTGAGATCTTTTGCTCGAACGTTTGAGTTTCTCCACCAAATATGGCAATCGCTGAACTTCTTTGTGGACAATACTAAATCAAATTTGTTCCGGATAACATGATTGAGAACCAATCAAAAAACCTGTTATCCTTTAGTATCAAATGAAGCTTGTTTGTGTTAGGATCTCTGTAAAATACTGAACAGTACACCGAAAGGACCTTGAAATTACGAGGTGGAGAACCCGGAAGCATTGCTTTGAAAAAAACGTGTATTTATTCACCGAAAAAATATCGTCTTAGTTCGGAATGCTAAAAAAATATTCCCTTTTTATATCATGTGCTTCTTTAAAAATTAATTTAGCTTTCTAGCTACTGTAGCATCGCATAGACAGTATTTCTCATGCTTAACATTAATGGGTAAGAATTCGCTGGTCTCTGGTCGACAGTCAGAAGCTCGTGGGCTCACTGAAACCAGGAACTCGGATATTTTTATCCGAGACGAAATACTTGACGAAGTAGAAATAAATAATTTAAAATATTCGACCCAACAAAATAAACACTCAAATAATTTTCTTTAAATCAGAGTTAATTTAATTAATTTAATTTCTTTGAGGAGTATAAGATGGAGGAGTATATTCTCATGTTTTGGAATTGGAATATTGCAGGTTGTGACAGCCGCCATCTTGGTTGAAATCAACAAATGAGATTTTTTGTGGCTTCCTTTTGTTATATCAGCCAACATGCCGGCCGTAATATATAATTTCATTTTTACAATTGCAAAACATCTGTACGAGAAATATTTACATCAAATTTCATTTTAGTTGAGGTGAGTCTTAAACTTCATCGGGCTTTTTTTTTCATTTCGCGCCATTACATCTTATGCTTCTCCAAGCATATTAATCGACATTATCTTATGCCTTTTCAAGTAAAATAAGTTTATAACTAAAGCAGCACCTGTAAACCTCAATAAACTTTTAATAATAAAGCTTAAAACACTTCTGGATCTCTTGTCTCGTACTGAATAAAATAAACTAAACTTGTCGGAGTAAATCATCTTATCTGTGGTAATAAAACCTCTTCAAGCTTTTATAAATTTAAACATTTCTTTCTAACAGCTTTGATGAATAAATGAAGTGAATAGATTCAGATTTGAAAACCAAGATAGATTGACATTATGTTAATTAGCGGTCATTGCCGGAACATGCTTTCGCTTGTAAGTCTGGTTCCGTCTGGTTCAGAAATACCCAAGGACAGATTTATTTTCGTCCTTGGTTGAGTTGAACTCCGTTGAGCTAAGAACCTTCAGTTCTTTTTTTGGTGATTTTTTTGGAGAATTTTTTGGAGCAAAAGCCTTGGTCATTTTGGAGCATGAAAACCAGGAGAAGAGGTATTTAAACCTTTCAAAAATTGATTTACATCTTCAAGGGTTAGTTGATCAAGGATATAACGGGGGAAATGAATCTAATTCGATGTTGTCATTCGATTTTTCAAAACCTTTAGGAGAGCAAAAAGCCCAAACTAGGAGCCTAATTTTTAGGGTTTTTTTTTTTTTGTAAATTGTTTTAATACCACATAGAGAAAACGAAAATTGGTATAATTTCTGTTATATTTTGTAACAGCACATGTTTTGGAATGGAATATTGTTCTAATATATTAGTTCTATTACCGACCGTTAAACCAAATTGGCGATATTCTGATTTTCGCTAAGCAGCAAAGAAAATTGATCCAGTTAGAACAAATCACACAACTGGTGATCAGTATCGGCACCGATCGGCACCACCTTTGTACCTTTGGATCAACACGTTCATTCATAAATGATGCTTACCTTATATGGACATAGTGGTTAATTTAGCCACTCGTTTTCGTTGTTATTACAAGACAAGTCGTGTCTTGCTGTTTTTCATTTATTTTGATATTTTTGTTTTAATGGGTGACAAAAAAAAGTTTTTATTGAGTCGTCTTGTTACAAACGATAATGGATTCCGCGTTTTAGGAATTATGTTCCTTTAATGAAACCAGACGGAGGTGAGCCAGACTTATATCACTGAGTGAACCGGCCGATGATACGACCTACCAACGATCGATAGAATAACAGAATGACGACAGAAAGCTAAAATATAAACAACGGCACAGTGAAACAGACGGATGGACGTAGACCGGTAGAATGAAAGAACGAACGGGCGAACCTTGTTGAGTGTTGTCATTTTTTCGATTCTTATCCGAGCATGCGCACAAAAATTATTTTAAACCTTGAGTAAAGATTCTTGTCTCGGCGAATTTGCCTGCGTTCCTTTTGGCCTGCGGTTAGGACCAGATCACGTGCCAGGTGAATGCTGGTCTTTTAGTCCTGTGCCGAGTGATATGTTTGACCCCATCCACACCTCTTTAAAAATCTAGTGGAATATGGATCGAACTGGTAGTTCACCTTTGGGCTCCCTGTGGTGACATGATATTGGCTCGATCCCATGCAGTCCCAACCCTAAAAAAATATTTTAAAATAAGCAGCACATTTCTAATTAACAAAAGATTATCCCAGATAGTCCCGGGCAGATAGTATAGGATATTGGCGGTTATTTGTGGTTTTTGTTGATATGTCCATTAGGCTCTTGGGTTTATCATATTGCTATTTATTTACCCCCTACATTGAGTCAAGCAAGTACTTCATGTACTGTTACAATCGAAGTAATCTCTAGAATACACAATAGACTTACACAGATCGGGAGTCATACATAACGTAGTAGCCTACAATCTATATCTTAATTATCTTATCTATGTTTTTCTCCTTTCGATAAAATTTGGGCTAACTTGAAAAAAGGAATCGAGAAAAATTTTAAAATTTTCAGTCAGTTTTTGATTGATCAGTAATTTTTTATAAAAGATATTGTGAAAAACAATTGTTAGAAAAAGTTCAAAATTGGTAACTAGATTGATTTTATTCTTGTGAAAAATAGTTTTCATATTCCACGACTTGTTAGAAAAATTATTTTGATTTTCAATTTTCAGGGAACCAAGTCGTCTGATAAACGTTTTAAAAATATTTTTTTCTAAATTGGTTTGACGGAATAACGAAGTGCAATCAGCAGGGAACTCTTTCTTCCTGCGTGGGTCGGATAACGGTTTTCGTGATACGTAACTCACAAACCAATCTACTGTTTTTGTCGTTAATTGTTTTTCTCTCCTTTCTATGATGAAATAAAAGGTATTTAGGCGCGTGATATTCACTCACATCTTTAATAATTGATAACTTCGAGTCCAAGAGAGAAAAGATAAGAGATAAATATAACGAGATAAAGAAAGCGAATTTATTATGTTGAGGTGCCGCTTAGAAAACCTGAACAAGGAATTGTTTTGGCGCGGAAAACAATATAGATTTAAGAAAAAAATAAAGTTGAGAAAGAAGTGTTATAGGAGAATAAGAAAGGAGAAGAAAAAGATAAAGAAGGGAGAAGATAAAAGAGATGGAATGGAAAAGCAAGCATTGGAGAAGAAAGAGAAAAGAAGAAGAACGATGAGAGTAGAGGGAAAAAGAGAAAAGGAAAAAAAAGAGAAAAATTATTTTCGTTTTTTTAAGCAGATGTTCTTTAAGTGTTTCGGATCCTTTGAAGTTTCGAATATATCGAACATTAAAAAGCTACTCAATATTTATAACTTTCAACTTGACTTTTAATTCTGATATTGTCTTGGCATGTAGTCTATTCATTATGAACATTATGGATGTCTAGCACTAGCATGTCGCCTCATTTACAATCCCATTCAGTTATCATTAGGAAACGTAAACACCAACTTTATATACACATACATGTATGCATCTTAAAAGGTCCTCGGGGATATTTAGGATCGTTTTCTAGGATCCAATTTTCTCGGGCTTCTATTTTTGCCCATTCTTTTCATTTATAGACCTTTTAATTTGGAGACTTTTATCCCTTTCCAAATCTCTTTGGAATAAGATTCTTTGGTGGAGTGTCATGAATATTCATGTATCTTTTTAAGTATTACCGGAAAAGAAAATAATAAAACTCAAGGGAACGACACATGGTCTGAAATGGAGGAATCTTACGCCCCAAGTAAAAGATTTATTGTGGAAGTAAATGGGACAAATATTTTGTATCCAAAATATGAAAATCTATTCCCAGTGACTAGTATCTTTCCATGGGTCTATTCTACAATCACCACACACGCTGTCTATCAATATCAATCATCGATTATCGAGTTCCTTTGGTCTGAGCCTCAGTGTTTATTCCTGTTATATATTTTTGATTTGTTTCGACGAGCAATAAAACAATAAAACAATTTTACTAATAGAGCTTTTAAGTGTGACGTCACTCGTATGGAAAAACGACTTCTGGGTCCAAAACGAAGAGCAGTTCTATCAGGATATTTATTTCTTTTTCTTAATGATAAGACTTTTTGGTCCAAAGTTTTAATTGTTTCAGGTGGAGGTTAAATCATTAAGAACATTTCCCGCTTTATTTCAGCAGTGTTTGTGAGCAGTTGGACCCGGAAATACGTCACGACTTAAAAGCTGTCTAAATAGATAAATAAATAAATAGATAGATAGCTCTTTTAATAATCTTTAAATAGATCCATTCTGCTTTGGAGGTAATGTTTTCTTATTTCAGCCCACGCATGTTCTCTCGATATTAAGAGTTTTTTTGAGTTTCATTTTCCTAAACATTTATCATTTTTTTCGTCGAAAAAACAATCTTATCAGTGATAATCAAGAGAATGACACGTGGACTTAAACAGGGAAACAGTGAATCAGGGTTTATTGTTTTTTTCTCATTTTTGTAGTGGATGTGTGAGTGATATTTGTGTGTGTTTGTTTATCCACAGAGGTAATGGGTCCTGGTGGTTTTATAACCTTGAAGCCCATCCCCATCAACAGACTGGATGACTACTGCAAACACAGTCACAAGAATAACAACAAATTATTCAGAGAAGAATTCGAGGTAACTGAACAAATAGAAAAGGCGCGCGCGCGTGCTGTGTGCAGTTATAACGCACGTTAAAGTGTTTATCTCTCTTATTACGAAATGCAGAGTGGAAATAGCCTTTATTTTGGATACGAATAACGAAACAGAAAGTGCGCACGCGTGGTGTGTGCTGTCATAAAACACGTCTTTAAACCAATCAGGAATTAAAGCGAGATTGATAATGGTTATTTGTAATAAGAAAAAATCAGAATCCTCGGATACTGTGCCATCACGGTCACGGCACGTCACGTCGCGTGATTCTAAAATAGATTCAGCTTTGAACCAATCATAACTTTTAAAAAACTATCCAATCACATTGCTTGATTTGACAAGATCACGTGACTTCGTCAGTGAAGGTGGTTACGTTGTGCATTCCTACACAACATCCAGCTTTGTAAACTCATTTAGTTAAATGTGACTTTATCCTATGCGCGTGCTTGGTACAGATTGCGCGCGCGCTAAAATAGTGGGAATGTAACAAGTAAGTGTATCTTGATGACGTTTTGTCTTGTAGTCCATACGTCCTGCCATCCAGTCATCAGAACACAGCCATAAAGAAGAAAACAAACCCAAGAACAGATATCAGAATATCGCAGCATGTGAGTATTTGAGGTCATCTTTTTCAAAGCTTGTTCAAAGACTGATCTGGACCTTTCCCCCTGTTATCGGCCCGAGCATGGCCATGGCGTGCAGGCTCAACTTCTGCAATTAATACACCCTTTTAGCTTAGGCGTAATGGTTTCCCATTTCAGACCACGTGTCATTCCCTTGAGTAACATTTCTTTCTCTACCAGTAACGCTTAACAAACATTGATATAAACACGTGGTCTAAAATAGGAAAACATTTCAAACAAGAATATAACTATTAATTCAATATCTGAACACCCATTCCAAAAATGCAATGTGACCCGTCATTACGTTTAGTTTTCTTCCTTTGCACTGTTTGCAAATATATTAGACGAACGGTTTAAGACCTTAATTCTTCATATTTATTTCCCAGATGACCATTCTCGTGTGGTGTTATCAGAAGTCAATGTAGATTCTACAACTGACTACATCAATGCTAACTTTATCGATGTAAGTCTTATCTTATTGATGTGTGTGGTTTTCGTGTGAATGGGAAACGATACGGCACATTTGTAGTCGTAATCAACCGTAACGTATCTTACCGTAGCCGTAACTACGCGTTGTGATTTGCTGTAAGTCAGTACCGTATGTTTCTTATTCATACGATAACCATTCTTATGGGAAGCCATTTCATTTTTTCAATTTTGCTATTAGTTGTTTAAAGAGATACTTTTTGCATGCCAGTTGCTGCGCAAATGCTAAAAGCACATTCTTCAGTATTATTTGATTCCATTTGATAATCATTTCATATGTATTTGTCTTATATTTCACAGGGCTATAACTGTCGGAATAAGAGCATCGCAACTCAAGGTATGCGCGAATCTTAGCCACTATCATACTCTTCAATATTATGTGTTTTTGGCTTGCAAGGAGTACTTAATTTCGAATATTGCACATTGTATGAAATGAAAAAAAAAACGTCCAAAAGAGGTTGAGGCGCGGAAATACGAGCGAGAAATACGAGTGAATGTAGCTCGTTTTACCACCCTGTACAACAACAACATTTTGTGCAGCAGAAGTAGAAGTTCTTTCTACTCTCTGAAACAATGAACATTTGTTGCTCGCAAAATTAGCTGTGCAACTTGCAACGCAACAATGTTGCGCGACAAGCAGCTAGATTTTGTTGCTTGCATTACCGCACCTTTAAGAATAGTATAGCCATGCGTGTATTGCTTGGTATCAATCAGATAAGAAAATCTCATGAATTTCATTACTCTAGCCTTCAGTGAAGGGCAAACTCACTGCACTCCATGGTCAACCACCCATGTACATTTGAATAAAGAAATCTGTCTCATTTATCGTAGGTCCCGTGTCCAATACGTTCAATGATTTCTGGAGAATGATCTGGGAGCAGTCTTCCACCACCATCGTCATGGTTACCAACATAGTAGAGCGTGGCAAGGTAAACATTTCATTCAGTCTTTCCACTATTGTCATGGGAACAACAGCTCTAGCTCTGCCTTGTCTGGTACAGCGCATGTTGCCTGCCAAGGTGATACATACTTCTTGCTGTTGGTAACGTTACATTTTACGTTTTTACATCGTATTCCAGGTGAAGTGCCTAAAGTATTGGCCAAGTGCGACCGCAGAGGAGTATGGTTCATTGTTGGTCACCCCTCTTGAAGAGGAGGAACTGTCACATTACGTCATCAGGAAATTCAATATATCATTGGTAAGGGATTGGAACCAGCAAAAGAATTATTTTACGCCTACCACATTCCAGTACCCGCGCACTCTTTCACGTGACAAACATGCCAATCAGAGTACATACGGGACACTCCTACATGAGAATGATTTTCAATCACATGCTAATTACGGGTCACATACGGGACATTACTATATATGGAAAATCACGCATATTTTGGTAACCCTAACCCTATGCTAATCAACTATAATAATTTTCTTTCAGAATAACAATAGTGAACAGCCAGCATCACATCACGTGACTCAGTACCACTACACTGCCTGGCCAGACCATGGTGTACCATCACATGCTACATCGTTACTGGCCTTTATACGTCGAGTGAGGGCATCACTACCTTCAAGCCCTGGTCCTGTTGTTGTACACTGCAGGTAAATCAATCATACAGTACTGCCTTTGTATATTGTAATAGTAGAAAAGGGACCTCTCTGGGTTGGCCGGTTTTCCAACCGTGCCCTCCAACAGATCTGGACAGACTTTTTTTGTACTCAAAAGAACTTGTTTTTCGTGTTTCTAGTGCTGGTGTAGGTCGTACAGGTACCTATATCGTTCTAGACGCCATGATGGATCAGATGGAGAACGAGAATGTAGTTGATCCATATGGGTTTATTACTCACATACGACAACAGCGAAATATGATGGTACAGACAGAGGTAAGAGTTCTACCAATCAGTCACCATTCTAGTCAGTCAGTCAGACGGTCGGTTTTTCGGTAGGACAGTTGCTTGGTCTTCACTTGGTTGGTTGGCTGGTCGGTAGATTCTTCATATGGTTATTCACTTGGCCATTCTTTGGTCCGTTTATCGGTTAATATGTTCGGTCAGGTCATCGCTCGGTCGGGGTTGGTCGCTCATTCAGTTATTGTTTTATAACCTTTATCTTTTAGGCGCAGTATTTCTTTCTGTACGATGCGCTGATGGAAGCTGTCAAATGTGGTACGACAGAATTCAAAATACAAGAACTGCACGAGAAGTTAAAACACCTGCAGTCACGTGATCCACAGACAGGAGAAACCCCGATGGTACAAGAGTTTAAGGTAACTCGTTGTTACCACCACCACTACCACCGCCATCACCATCATTATTATTATCATCATCATGTATCATTATCACCAACATAATCATCATGTTCACCATCTTCATTGCGTATCCTTATCATCATTTTTTGATCATCATCACCATCATCATCATCTTCACCACCAACACTACCACACCACAGCACCCAACACCATCATACTCCTCATCACCATGGCCACCATAACCAACCTTCACAACCACCAACACTTCAAAACAGCTCACCACCGCCACCACCTAGTATTATGATTATCTCACGAGCAAGTTTTCTTGTTACAGAATCTTGATATCGGTGATACAGATGTAGACACATTTGATGCTGCGTCACTAAAAGAGAACAAGCCCAAGAACCGACACGTCATTCTGCCATGTAAGTAGAATAGACTGTGGTATTCCTCAATATCAACTATTGGACGTTTATTACTGTCCGTGTAAAGCTTTGTGATTCCCAAGGTTCACATTTATTGTTGGAGATAACGGGACACCACTGTAGTAATGCTTGTGTTGTTGTATTTCTAGATGACAGGACTCGTGTCAAGCTGTGGCCATATGCAGGCGTGGTTGGGTCAGATTATATCAACGCTAGTTTTGTTGATGTAAGTATCGTAAAGCATCCTGTGAAAACACTGGACTCTTGTTATTGGTAGAGTGTGTAGTGTATCCTGATTGGTTAAAAGTATATCATCCTCCTTCATTGGGAGATTGCGCGTGCCCTCTGGGTCAGAGCCATAGTGCTTCTGGGTTGGTTGAAAGGAAGTTTAGACACCAGATTGGGTGAAAAGCTTGTTAAATTTTTGGGGCAAGGGTGCGAGATCGGATTGCTGGAAAAGCGCGCGACTTTATTGGCTAAGACCATGCGCGACCTCTTATAGGCTGAAAGTCAAACAAGTTATTTCAAAATAGGTTAAAATGTACAATTTGTTGTCCTTTCTAGAGCTACCAACAGCGTGAAGCTTATTTAGCAACACAGACCCCCCTCGATTGCACTAGACCTGAATTGTGGAGAATGATTTGGGAATATGAATCCTACACGATAGTCATGCTGAACAAGGACTCGGAAAATGACCAGGTGAGGACAGTCATCCACAATGTACACCCTAATAGATGGTGCATTATGGTCTAGCTTGGGTAAAAAATCTTTTGTTCATCATTCCATATATTGTGTTGTTTGTACAATGCATCCTGTTTATCGAATCCATAAAAGGCTTATTGTATGGTATGGAACAGTTATCCTATTTCATAATGACGTCAAATGGAAATATTCTTTAGTTTTAACGCTAAGAATCATGGTCGTGAGAGGGGAACAAAACTGTGAAATATTGTACTGACCACCATGTGTTGTCAGCCAGAAAGAATTCTAATGAAGACTCGTGATTCCGCATGAGTCACAACGTCACAAGAGAAAGCCAGTAATGTGTTTAAATAATCACGTGACAATAAAATACTGCAAATGCAATAAAGGACACATCCATCCTCGACTCGGAACCATTGTTTCCTGGCCATTAGAATGAACTTTGATAGATTCGACTGACATATTCACGAGACTCATAGTATACTCTTGTTGTCTATTATCCAGGGAGAGTCCTATTTACCAAATAAAGGCGAGTTTGTGGTCTATGGACTGTTGATGGTGGAGATAGAGACAAGAGAAGACAAAGATGGCTACTCAAAACGACTTCTCAAACTCACCAACACAAAGGTATAACACATGGTTTTCCTATGGGAACTGCCTGGATCTCTGTTTTGTCTCATGTGTTTGAGTTGACTTTGCGTTGCCAGGGAAAATAATTTTAATCACAGCAAGAAAATATAGGATCGCCACCTGGAAATGTACAGTGGTTTCATGACAGTCATGTTGTAGGGCAGGAAACAATACAATGTGTTTTGTGTCACAAATTTCCCAGTACAATACTGCATTGGGATGTTTCTAGGATTTATCTTTCTTATGTGCAATATGCATCACATTCCTCTATTTAGTCTTTGGATTCTTTTCTTTTAACTTCGTTTGTTCTCGTTCTTCCTTTTGCAGAGTGGAGAGATTCGAAATGTTTATCACTTTCAATTTTATGACTGGGAAGAGAACAAAGTACCGAGTGATGGGAAGATGTTGATTGACATGTTGAAGCATATTGCACGTGCACAGCAACAGACAGGAAACGGACCAATAACTGTACACTGCAGGTAAGCCAATCATGATGATGGTGATGATGATTATGATGGTGATGATGATTATGATGGTGATGATACATGGTGATAATGGTGGTGGTAATACATGATGGTGATGATGATTATGATGGTGATGATGATTATGATGGTGATGATACATGGTGATAATGGTGGTGGTAATACATGATGGTGATGATGATTATGATGGTGATGATGATTATGATGGTGACGATACATGGTGATAATGGTGGTGGTGATACATGATGGTGATGATACATGGTGATGATGATGATGATACATGATGATGGTGATGATGATGATGGAGATGCTGGTAATGGTGATGATACATGATGATGATGATACATGATGATACATGATGATGCTGGTGATGATGATGGAGATGGTGGTGATGGTGATACATGGTGATGATGGTGATGATGATGGAGATGGTGATAATGATGATACATGATGATGATGATACATGATGATGCTGATGGTGATGATAATATATGATAGGGATCAGATGATTTACCCGGTGTGTTTGTTTGTTTCCATGCAGCGATGGCAGTGGTCGTACTGGTACATTCTGTGCCATCAGTATAGCATTAGAAAGAGTCAAACTGGATGGAACCATCGACATGTTCCAGACAGTCAGGAACTTAAGAACACAGAGACCACTCATGGTTCAGACACAGGTAAGATTTATGTCTTCAACGTTTCGACAACCTGTTGGGTATGGGGTGGGTGGGGGAACAGTTATCTCTTATCCTAGAATCCCTAACAGAGCTTCAGCTTCGCAAGTTCCTCTTTCATCAACCTCTTCTTTTTTCATTCCTCTCCCCTTTCTCCCTCCCTCCATTTTGATGTTAGTATCCCATTTTTCAATTTTCCATTTCTTCTATTTCTTCCAAAAGGAGCAGTATAACTTTTCCTACGAGGTCGTTCAGCTTTTCGTCGATGCCTACAGTGACTATGCTAACTTCAAATAATATGGGCCAGGTCTCCTTGGATAGTACTACCATGTTTTGGCTTCCGTATTTGGCAACCTCCATATTTGGTAACATACCATTTGGAATACTAATCTTTATTTGGTAGATCATATTTCTGGCAACTTCAGTAGTTCGTTACTTACCATATTTAGTAACTTCCATATATGGCCACGTCTTCCATATTTGGTGTGTAACTTCGAATAAGCCAGTTTGTCTAAGTAGAAAAGACGACAAGAAACACGTCGTGTTCAAGTTGTAAAATAAGCAAACATGTGGATTCAAGAAAGAGAAGGAATATTGCATGAAAAAAGAATGAACCATAACCCTACAAGTTTGAATCCCACATTGCATAAATGATTGTGAACGTCACATCCTTGAAATCTTTACGAGACAAAGTGACACGATAGTCTTTCTTTGCTGCCAGCTTTTCAAAATAAGGAGCATGTTTCTGGAGTGACAAGATAATCTACTTGGTTTATTCAAGAAACGTTCGACTGAACGTACTTAGCTACGTCAGTACTGTTAGACTCCACTTTTCAGGATCGAGACTATTTCTACAACAAACTCTGTACATATCTGACGATCTCTCATCCCACATGGATTAAAAAACTGGGAAATTATATGCTATTCCATCGAGATCGATGTCTATCGCTTTGAGAAGCGGTAGGTATGCTTTTTACGGCCTTAAATAACAATTTTATAATTTTGTATGGTAACTTAATTGTAGTATAGGAATTATGAACCAAGGTCATGTGATCATTTTCTCCATATTTGGTGGCAAAGGCATGGTTATTTTTACTAAAATTTTCAAAGAGCCTTTGACAATCAAGAAGTAGCTAATGACTGGAATTTGTTGTACTTCTGAATTTTGACCCAAAATATGAAAATGTTCGTCCATGTTTTTGTGGAATATTGGGAAAATGATGACATGAACTGTTAATTTTTATCGGCCAACTCTGGCAAATAACAATCTCTCAAAAAATAGAGGGAGTTGAAATCCATGTACACTGAACTAAAACGCTTCTCACGTGATTATAAATGATTGATTCTGATTGGTCAAGAATTGGCGGGAAATGACGCGTTACGTTATTTTTTCATGGCGCGCGTTTTTTAACCGTAGTAAATCTCGTTTGGTTTTATTAGACAACAATTCAAAACTTCAGCTAAATTTTTAGGCAATTATCAACGAAATTTTAGCGTTCCTAAAAGGTACGTACTTTCTTAATATTTTGTTCACAGAGTTTTAAAATAGTTAGGTACTTAACATTTAAGGTTTATAGAGTATACGTTTTTTTACGATAGCTTTTATATGTAATTTTAGTTGCCATGGTGATATGTAATAGTGTACTACCCTTCAGCCAATCAGCCTCAAGAATTCATGATAGACTGTTCAATGCTTTTTGCTTTGGAAATTCATTGTAAAGAAAAGAAGGCTTCTTGGTGTCGCTGAATTTTAATCACTTTAAGAAGCCCGAGTAAACACAATCTTAGCATAACTAATTGGCCCGAGTAAATTGAAAACTCAAACAATGTCAGAAATGTAGACGAATTTCGCATGATAAATGTAGTGTTACAAAATTAATCTTTTAGTTGCTACTAATCCAGTAAAATTGTTTAATTTGAAAATTAAAAGCTATTTATAATATTTTTGAAATCTGAGTCGAAAGGTTGTTTATTCATATAGATAATCCTTATCAATAGACCTTTTTACCAATGCGACAGCCATCTTGAATTGTGGGATGCCAAGGAGGCAACTTTCTCAAATAATTTTAGTCTTTCGTGTTTCCGACATATTGCTCCAACTACCAACAAATTCAATTGGGTTTTAGATGTGCTTCTCGTTGGATAACGTTAAATTATATAAAAAGACACCCTGACAGCTGTGCATACTATAACATTTCTAATAATCGCCCCCTCGGCATCCCATAATGTCTTCCTTACAACAGAATTCAAAATGGCCGATGTATCGTGGTGTATTACAGTGCGAATCCAAAAACCGTGGGCACCTAGAAATATTCCAGGAATGTTCTGTTGTTCTTTGGCCAATCAGAAATGACTCTCTAACCACAAGATGATGGAAAGATAAGAATGACGTTTCTGATTGGTTAAGAAACATTCTTAAAATATTTCTAGGTGCCCACGGTTTTTAGATTCGCACTGTAAAACCGGTTTTGCATTCTTCATAAATGCATATCTTTTCAAAAGGTGAGAAAATGATCTAAAATCTACCATAACATAACATAACGTAATGAAACATAGTGAGGAGTTCAAGGAACGCCTGCTCATTTTCATCAATGTTACACCAACGAATTAAACTTAAAATTGAGCATTTTCAGTTTTTGTGAAATTCATGATTTTGACTAGGCGTTTCTCGCCCTTTATATATAAGCCAATTGGATCTATAGCAGTGGTGATAGTGAACAGTCTAGTGTAAGGTTTGTCCACTATGACTGACCTATCTGATGTATAGCAGTGGTGATAGTGAACAGTCTAGTGTAAGGTTTGTCCACTATAACTGACCTATCTGATGTATAGCAGTGGTGATGGTGAACAGTGTAGTGTAAGGTTTGTCCACTATAACTGACCTATCTGATGTATAGCAGTGGTGATGGTGAACAGTGTAGTGTAAGGTTTGTCCACTATAACTGACCTATCTGATGTATAGCAGTGGTGATGGTGAACAGTGTAGTGTAAGGTTTGTCCACTATAACTGACCTATCTGATGTATAGCAGTGGTGATGGTGAACAGTGTAGTGTAAGGTTTGTCCACTATAACTGACCTATCTGATGTATAGCAGTGGTGATGGTGAACAGTGTAGTGTAAGGTTTGTCCACTATAACTGACCTATCTGATGTATAGCAGTGGTGATGGTGAACAGTGTAGTGTAAGGTTTGTCCACTATAACTGACCTATCTGATGTATAGCAGTGGTGATGGTGAACAGTGTAGTGTAAGGTTTGTCCACTATAACTGACCTATCTGATGTATAGCAGTGGTGATAGTGAACAGTCTAGTCAAGGTTTGTCCACTATAACTGACCTATCTGATGTATAGCAGTGGTGATAGTGAACAGTCTAGTCAAGGTTTGTCCACTATGACTGACCTATCTGATGTATAGCAGTGGTGATGGTGAACAGTCTAGTCAAGGTTTGTCCACTCACTATGACATGCAAGGATAAATAAAATATCATCTATTAAACGCTAAGTGAGGTTCAGTAGAGTTTTGGCCGCGTGTCTGAGGTCTTTCATCCTCCATAAATAGATAACGGGATTGGAAGTTGAACTGAGAAGAACTAGAAACTCACAATATGACAATAACTGCGAATGAATATTTGACGGGAAAAGATCACTTTTACCCGTAAAAAACAACAATGGAAAATAAAACATTAAGGTGGCAGTTAGTATGATCACCATGGTTACGAGAAATCTCCTGTATTTGAAGACGTTAAAATCTGAAGATGGCTGTTGTCCTGATGAGAGGTGGTTGTTAACTTGTACAGAAAGATGCTTGAGAGAATAGAAAGCTATCGAGTATGATAGTGTACTTATCATCAGCGATAAAGCTATGATAACTGTCAGAACAGTGTCGAAGTGTTTTGGAGGAAGAAGATGTAATGTACTTAGAACAACAGCACAGGTCAAGACCCAGATGCAGAGCACAACCAGAACAGTTCGTTTCTTCGTCACTACAGATCGGTAAGATGTCTTTATGACAATGGCCAGACATCGGTCAATACTGATGGCTGCTAAAGTCAGTACAGAAATCGAACCAAGGCAGTAACCAATGCGAGTGTTGGAAACCCAGGTTATACAAAACATGCGTGGCCATTTTTCGAGAGTTGCAATGAAGTAGTTGATGATACTGGGCTGGACAAGTAGTCCAATGAGTAAATCGGTCATGGCAAGACTGCAGAGAAGGATTCTTGATGGTGTGTGGAGAGAAGGTGTTTTTCGTATAGTCCACATCACAAGAGCATTGAGAAAGATTGCAGGTACTGCTGTTATCGAGTGAAGGATGATGAGTATTACCGCATTCTCTGGCTCATAGTCCTCCAAGGGCCTTGGATTCTCTGCACATATCTTGTTGATCATTGTTGATGTTCTAGCTTGAAAAGCATGCATTCAGTGCTGGTTATACATCAAATAGTAACTGAGGAAGGTGCGTTTTAACTGGAGATAAAAGATCATTGTACATTTGCATTGCTAATTAATCGGGCTAAAGATAGCCATGCTATTAGTCTGGCGATAAGTGCAAACTAAGAGATGTGACAGACTGTAATTTGATCTTCAAGATAACGCATCCTTTTCTAAAAGGCCATTTACCAAAATCTTTATTTCATTTTCGCTTCTATTTTCTGCTTTAAAACTGAACAAATCATGTGCCAATTATTTAGCAAGGTCGGAGATCTAGAAAATCTCCACATGGACCTCATTTTCTTTCATTTCTCCGCCATTCAATCGATTTATTTGTTTTATTTTAAGTTTCTTTTCAAAAGCAAGCCTTGAAAGTTTTAAGTGACCCTAAAGGGGTAATTGAAAAAGTAGGTAATCAGGGTTGACATTGAAGGGGTAATTGAAAAAGTAGGTCATAAGGGAAGACATTGAAGGGGTGATTTTAAAAATAGGTAATCAGGGTTGACATTGAAGGGGTAATTGAAAAAGTAGGTCATCAGAATTTGAAGATGTTGACAATGAAAGGGTTTAATTATCAATACGGCAAATGAAAAAAGCATCTTAATGAGCTTGTTTTTCATCTTTAAATATTAATCTGCTGTATCATCTGGTCATTAGCATCCCGAGAGGGGAATAAACAAACCTCAGTAAGATAAATTAAGACATGACACGATTAACGTCGACTGTTTCTCAAGTTCGTACAGTACCACATGGTAACCATGGAGACTGAGATTTGCTCCACCTGAACTTGACCACTTTAACAACAACGTCGAGAGAGTATTGACGTGTGCGGGAGAAATTTATACCTTCCATTACATTTGTAAACAAAGGAAAGTTGAACACGTTCGCTCTCGAGACTGTCATCAAATTCAATGTCCAACATTTTTTAAGCATTTTAATTAAGATATGAGTCAATACATTACTGAAGTCATGTCTCGCGTTCATTTATTTTCTTACTATATTCCCTCCTTTCTTCTTTCTTTCTTTCTTTCTTTCTTTCCTTCCTTCCTTCCTTCCTTCCTTAATTCCTTCTATTCTTTCCTTCCTTCTTTCTTCCTGTTTTTCAGTTTGTTCCTTCTTTACGTATGATCTTTTCCACTAGATTCACGGTTCACTCCTTGTTTTCCTTCAAGATGACCCGAGTAAGTTCTTCATAGCTCGTCGTAAATCCTTCATTCTCCACAGATAAACCACAGGGTTTGCTATACAGCTAATAGTAACAACAAACTCAAAGACGACGTTCATTTTCACCTTATTATAATGAGTGGTGTAAAACGTACCATCGATTGATGTGACCAGCAAGAATGGTAAATACAGCAACAACGTGATGGCCAATACTATCACCATGGTTACCAGGGATCTTTTGTATTTGAAAACATTGAAATCTGAAGATGGCTGTTGTCCTGATGAGAGGTTGTTTGTAACTTGTACAGAAAGACGCTTGAGTAAATAGAAGGCTATGGAGTATGATACAGTGATAATCACAAGAGATATTGCCACAAAAACAGCGAGTACCGTTTCGAAGTGTTGGGGATGAAGAAAGTGAACCGTGATTGAGATAACAAGGGATGCTAAGACCCAGATGCAGAGCACAAGTAGAACAGTTCGTTTCTTGTTCACTACAGATCGGTAAGATGTCTTTATGACAATGGCCAGACATCGGTCAACACTGATAGCTGCTAAAGACAGAAGGGATATCAAACCCAAACTATATCCTAATCGAGTATTAAACAACCAAGTTATACAAAGTAATTGCCGAAACTTGACGATGTTAGCAACAAAATGAACGATAGCAACTGTCTGTACGACACCTCCCATCAGTAGGTCCGAGAAGGCAAGACTACAGAGAAGAAATCTTGACGGCGTTTGAAGAGAAGGGGTTTTGAAGACAGTCAACAAGATCATAGTGTTGAGAAGACTCGCTGACACAGCTGTCAATCCGTGTAGGATGATGTTTAGTGCAGTAAACTCCATATCATACTCCATTAATGCTCTGGGATTCTCTTGACAAGCGAGCGTCACCATCTTGGTATACGTACCCTGAACAAAGTTAGCTTCGTTTTTCACGATCAGTTGAACTTGTTACTCTTTGTTTAACTCCTGCTTTAACTGTTTAAATAGATTCATTTTCGCCCATTAGTGTCTTATCCGGTCCGTTTATTTCATTTCGAAATGGTTTTATTTCAGGCAAACAAATCCAATTACCGCCTCAGGAAACATCTTACTATGAGGAACGTATAATGAAAAGGATACAACATATTAGTTTTAGTTGTATCAACATTTGAAGCTTATTCCGTCAGAACATGATATTAGTGTATTGTTCATGAAATACTACTGCGTGATTGGACAGAGACTGGCGCAGGTGCAATAGACCTTATCATGGCACGCGAGCTGATTTTCTAGACCAGAAAGGTGGTATCTTTCTCGTGAAAACCGCCTCTACCACCTGAAAGATCATTGTTCAGATCAACATAACTGGACGTTTTCAATAATTTAGGATGAAAGCTCAAAAAATTATCAGAGATGAAGGTTATAAAGTTTAGGACGGGATTTTGCTGCCATGCGTACTGCAATTTTCCAAATCGCTCAATTTCGAGGTTTCATACTTTCCTCAAAAAGAAGATATCTATAGAAGAAAAGTGTGTTTTTTGAAATAGAAAAATGTTGTTTCCTCTTGGAGTTATTTTTATTTTTATTTTCTGATATTACAACAAGACGAGGCTGTGTACATATAGTCCTTTGCAGCTGTTCTTAGTTTCGGTCTCAAAATTCCTCCCCCACTAACTTAGTGAGAGGAGATTAACAAAGGAGACTAGTGTACATATGATGGCAAAAGTTTGATCTGGACATGATCTTTCAGATGCTAGAGGCTGTTTGTAAACAGTGAACATCGCTATACAACAGAATGATTCTCTATCAGAGTTGTACAATCACAACGAATTCTAACCCAGAAACAATGATTAGCCTCCTCTGGACTGGGAAAGACTGAGAGAGACCTGAGGGAGAGGACTGGAGAGGATCAGGAACAAAGAAAAAAGAACAGAAAAAGCCCGGAGAAGATCCCTTGGGGATCCCCAGTCCACTCTCTTCTCTCATTGTGCCACAGGAATCCCGATTGAAGTTTTAGAGTTTCAGAGTTGGACTGAATAACTGCTATAGCTGCCCAAAATACTGGCTTTTTATTTATCCGGTAAGAAAAGGTCCAATACTACACTAAACTATACAAACACTAAGATAACCATTATTTCTTCCCCTCTAGATATTTTTTTAGATATTTTAGGGAGTTTTTACATAGGGATAACCTCTTAACTTCCTTTCTAGATGCCCTTTTTTTTTAGTTATTTTTGTAGTGTTTCGCCTGCTCTATTCAGCTTTTATATTTTGTATATGTATCTACTTAGTTGCATCTGGAATAAATCTTTATTGTATTGTATTGTATTGTATTGTATTGTATTGTATTGTATTGTATTGTATTGTATTGTATTGTATTTAGTTCGTGTTTTCTCGATTTTTTAAAGCTAAAAACCATGTGAACTCGCCTGTTTGTTCCTACTACTCAGTTATCTCAAAGGATCCATGTTTTTTCAGAAACTTAGTTTCATAAATTGTTTTTTTGCTGTTTTACTAGCCTTTCCTGCATTTTTCAGTCTGTACTTGTATTGTGTTGCTTGTCATTTGTGTAATACTAATACGTTTCCTATTTCACTTCAACAACATAAACTTTATTCATTCAGTAACTCATTTCTTAATAATAATATTAATCTTTTATTTGTTAGAGCAGACTGATTATTATTGCAGCTTTTGCTGATGTGGGTCTGCTTTAACTCACACTCACTTTATGCACACATTGCTTGACTCAGTCATGCTTTGATGGAGAACCTGTAGAAGAACAACACTTCAAACTCAAATGACATATGGTTACTACAGGGCTCAAACAAACTACCTGACCCATTGGAATCACAGCAGTGAAAGATGACACATTTAGCATCATACGACACCCATGCTACCAATACTTCATTCATCTACTTACTCATTCAATCCTCTACTCATGTTTCAATTTCGATCCTGCAGTCCTCTTGATTTTATCTCGCTAGAACTGTGTCTTGAACCCTCATTTGTAGTTCTGTATTGAGTGTAGCTAAAAGTGATAGTGTTTGAATTTTAGTTGCATTCCATTCATTCAAGAGACCTTTATCACGCAGAAGCCATGTTTATTTCCATGAGAATTAATGCCTTTGTTCCTCCCCAATCAAACTCTTCCAAAAGTGCTTGAATGCAAGGCCAGCTCGGCAAAAATCTGTTGTTCCAGCCATCATGGCTGTTGCATCGCAAAGGTCTACACAATGGTTTCCATTCATTCACTTCATTGGGTTCCATTCAGTCTAGTTTACACATTTTCTTTTCAGGTTGCACAAACCTGCTTTTTCCTGCTTTTTTGTTGCAGCTTCTATCATTCCTTGCTATTAACTTGCTTTTTTGACACATTTTCATTTTTTTCCTTTCTGTTTTTACAGCTATGTTTTTGGTTTTTGAAATCTAATTGATCCTCCCCTCATCTGGAAGATAATGATGTGGATTGTTGACCAGAGCATGCGTCAAAAGGGGAGTAAGTAAAGTAATTATTTGTTTTATCTGTATTATCAATCTCATTAATCATTCCTGACCATCTTGAGAAGGATACCCTGATGTATCTATAAAATTTATTTATAGTATTTAATACTCACTGACCAGATGTTAAGCCAAAAGTTTCAGTCTTATATGCAGTTCAAACACAAATAGAGGCTATAATTTGTACTCTCAATCAAACTAATAATTCATTATTAATAATAATAATTGATAATAATAATAATCTCAACAACAATCAGACTTTTGCATTGGGTCAAGTATATTGGATATTGATAAGCTGGATGCACTGGTCAATTAGATGTTTGTTTTAGGGTCATGTGTATACCCCAGGATGCCTTGCATGATCCAACAATGGTGGCTGGGATCTAATTAACAATTAGGAATTCATTATTTTTAAGCAAAACAGGTGTAATTGTTTCACTGTTTTTAAAGGAATAGATTGACATTTTTGAGATTATCTTGTTGGTATATACTAAAACAGTTATATTCCCATTAATCTAGAGGGCTTTAGAATCAAAATAAATAATAAATTTCTAATTAATTTCTATTTCTTATTTTTTATTTTATATGACAACATTCTTGCAATTAGGTGTAATTAAGTGTCAAAGAATATATTTAATTATCTTATTATAAGAAATTGGAAAATATTACGTTTCCGGTGAAATCACTTCCGGTTTTGTTATTCAGTGAAATTTGATGAACGTCACATGACATCCCCTTGGCCAATGAGAGGAGAGAAATAATGAACTCTGACAGTTGGTATATAAGAAACGGGTTTTCATAATTTGATATAATAGGATAAGATTATCACTGCTGTATTCCTTTGTGTCATGGTTTGTTAGTGTGTTATTCATACGAAACAAGGTGCTTTGAAGCGTTTGATTGGTTTACGTAACAGGTATGAAATCTGACCAATGAGCTTGTAGTTAGGGTTGTAGTAATTAGACTTGCATGACATATCTATCACAACACTAGTACTGCTGTTGGTTGTTCTCTTCCCTAGTCATATATATGTTGAGATTGAAAGAGTTGCAAAAGACTGGCCGGCTAAATGCATGTCACTCTAACCTCGATCAAAAGAGCTTTGGACTGCTTTATTATCACAGTTTTTGGAATAGTGGCAATTACCTTAATTTATCGACCAACGACATTGTTTCCTCTCTACAGAAAGACAGTTCGAATAGATGGAAAAAACAAACGTGCAGTTAGTCGACTGTCATTTGACGTGACCGATGATGGATTTCATTTTAACCGACAAACAAAACACGAGAAATTCCTCTCATATGAACCACCAATTGGTAGCTGGAGTGATTAACTTCTTGCATTTCAAAATGCCGTCATCATTGCCACATTACTCAATCGAACGCTTCTCGCACAACCACTGGTAAGTGAACTTGAGGGAAAGCGCCTGAGGTCACTTGTTCGAGAACAGTTAAAAAGTGATTCAGAGGTATACAAGTTAATGACATTGAACTTTACGGTTCCTATTTCTGCGGTTATCAACATACAACTGTTGAATCGATTGGTGCGCGTTAAGCCAATTCATTCTACGCATATGGAATTCCTTCAAGAATACGACAAGTTATCCTGGCACAATGTGTGTCACAAAGATAATTTGGGATTTTGGGTTGATTTCATTCCTTCGCCGAAAAACGTGTTTGCCTGGAAAATTTTAGAAGCCCAAGAATTTGTCCCTGTAAAACCATATTTTCGTGGCGTCGAGCCCGTTTGTGAGCAAGAAATGGAAATGATAGACCGTAATATGGAAAACGCTGTGCCCGTGTTGCGCGGTATTCTAACAGAACTTGCCGCTGTCCAAAAAGACGTTATCTATTTTCGCGGTGGATCCATTGCTGCCAGAGAATTACGCTTCTTATCTAAGCAACGTACTGCGCAAGCCCAGATGTGGATCATGAAGTATATTCAGTTTTCAACTTACGTACAAGAAAAGATAAGCACTATAGTACATAACATAACAAAGCCTTATAACGCTATCAAACTCACTGAAAACGAGAGTCACGAAATTATAGATAATATTATTAGGTTTCGTTTGAAAGAAATAGAGAAGAAGTCATTTCGAAACGTCACGAACCGGTTATACGTGATCACAGAGTTTAAGGATAAGAAAGCGCTAAGTTTATTGAAAGACAAGGGATATAAATTATATTCTACCACAGATCTTGTTCCACAAGGAGTAAGTGAGAACATAATATATGACGTTCAGAAGTTGTTAGGAGAATTGATATGCAAACATGCTAGGTACTTTGAAGGACCACGAGACTCGTATATGGTACAGAGGGCACGTGTTCATGAGGCACACGTACAAGATGGTTTGCTTACCAATATGATCAGTGTTAAATGGCTCGTACATACTATTAATAGGAACAAGAGAATGAGAGTCAGGAAAAACGTGCCACAAACTGCAATACCTCAGAGTGGATTAGTGATTTTAATGTGTAAGCTATGTAGAACTATGCAAACCCGTCTGAGACAAAGAACCTGTGCATCAGCCTCAAGAGAATGTAATAGACGGTATTCTTGAGTCACACAACCTCTATATGGTGTCTGTTCAATAACGACTTGAATAACTAAATACAGTTGCAAATAACAACGTATAAACTTCGATTGTCTTTCTTTTTTCTTCCTTTTCTGTTCCCCCTGACATCTTCTTGGTATGGCTGTCTGTCTGTCTGTCTATCAACAAGTCTTTCTCTCTGTCTGTCTGTCTATCAACAAGTCTGTCCGTCGGTTTGTCTGTCTGTCTGTCTATCAACAAGTCTGTCCGTCGGTTTGTCTGTCTGTCTGTCTATCAACAAGTCGGTCTGTCTGTCTGTCTGTCTATCAACAAGTCGGTCTGTCTGTCTGTCTATCAACAAGTCTGTCCGTCTGTCTGTCTATCAACAAGTCTGTCTGTCTGTCAACAAGTCTGTCCGTCGGTTTGTCTGTCTAATTTGTTTGTTTGATGGATTTTTAATTGTGTCATGATAACTATGAGGAAAGTAGGCATAGATTTGAGATGATATTTTATTTTATTTTATTCAAAGTTATTTCTTTACAATTTACTAAAACGTTAATAATAACTTATCGTTTTGTCCGTGATTCGCCTTCCTTATATTATCTTATATTATACAGCTTTAATGTACATAAACCGTAACCAGAATACTCAACATCCATCTCAAAACAAATGTTTTCCAGTAGTCGGGATCAGGTCGAGTATTGGTTGCCAAGCTTTTCCTGTCTTTTTCTATACCGTAATCATCAGTCTTATCTTCAAAAATCTCCATTGGGCACCCTGTGGTATCGCCACAAAATTGCCTACACGATGGACATATTAACGATCCATTGATGGCCCATTCACCTAGGAAACCATGTACCTCGATATGCTGACCCGCTTTAAAACAAGAATACACTCTATCGCCGATCTGAATTTTAATGCCATCATCACAATAATATCTATAGCAACCACTTCCCCAGTCAAGCATAGTTCTCGTTAGCAGTCCTTTCTTACCAGTCCACTGTCTTCCCTGCTCAAAACATCTGGATTGTTTTCCATAAGATTCAAGGGCATAATTGTCCATGAACGCTGGTGCGTTATCTTTTACTGTACATGTGGTTTCTCGCTTCTTCCCGCCCTTGTCACTTAGGGTAAATTTCTGATAATAAGGACAGTAGTCAGCCAAGGCAACTGCCCCACCATAATATGCAGTGTCACGTACTAACATCCCAAGGTCTTTGCCTTTTGTGTCAGGAAGAAAGCTGAAATACTGATATTCGTTTGGCAGTGCTTTGTCATACTGACGAAGATTGCACAAAGCTACGGACATTCTGCTGTGCGTACAGCGCATGCGTAGTGGTGCTCGTTTAATAGTAAAGCAAAAAGGTTGAGCTAAACGCAAATCTTCCATGTGTTGCTCCATCCAAGTCTTACAGCTTGATTTAGCAAACGTACAGCCAAGGTTTTTCCCCCAATCAAGAGTATCAGCCATGCTATAGTTTGCTTTATACCAACCAGTATCTTCCATTAGCGCCAGAGTTAGCCGAGAAAAAACAGGGTTTTGTGTGTAAGTGCCCGTCATAGCCTCGTTTTCAAACAGTCTTTTTTCCCAGTGGGTCAATTCTGTTCCCAGTCCTCCCTGATTTTCAATTTCCGCGCCTTCCAGGCTTTTACAGTTAAAGTGTTTTCTAGCGTTTTCTTTAACACGTGGTGTGACTATCATGTGGACTGTGTGCGTGACATACCCGTGACGTACTGCCCATTTCTTTCGCACTATTTTCTTTACAACACTTGGACTCCATTGATAAAGGTTATAATTCTTATTGTAGGGAGGAAGGCCATTTGCCATCCTTGCTGTATATGGAGATCCGTCTCTTTTCCTATAAAATGCATACAAGCCAGCACTAAACCCGAGAGCATGATAAATCTCATGCTTAACTGTAGACATAAGATTGGAGTAATGAACAGTGTCTGTCTCAAGCCTTTCTGGGCAGAGGTTAACGAACCCGGCCACAGGTCGATCTAGTACTTGTTCCTGTTGACAGTAAGATGCATATGCGACTGCATTGGCAGAATAACAGTGGGTAGTCTGTATGGAAGACACGTATAAGATAAAGTCTTTATCCTTCACTCCTTGTCCAGCCCTCCATTCTGATCCTGGCATTGTCAAACATTTGACTCCTGTGGTATCACATATTCGACACTGATCAAGATGCTGCTTGGGAACCGTCACAGGACCACATTTCGTTGGAACGCATTCAAGTTTACAAAACTGTACATCCCCTTTTTTATCTCCAGCAGTATCTTTCAAGTAATACGCATTGTTTCGACAAGTTCTTTGAAGAGTAATGTTTAACTTGCTTGGTCGTACACTTAGCGTGTTTTGAAAGTAAGCTACTGCTTCTGGTATCAACTTGTTCTTCACAAGGGAACTTTTTGAAGGACTAAGGTCTTTCATACTTTCATCGTAAAATACTTCGAAACGCATTTTCTGTGAAAACTCCTGTCGCCTGAAGATATGAGGCATCCCCACTCGTACATTATGGCCCATTTCATGTTGATGGGGTATCCAGTGATGAGTTGCCTCTGTAAAAGGCATCACCCACACCAAAACCAATATGACAAACAGCCTTGAACTATCGATTGGTTTCGTTAAAATGTGTAGAGGGCACTTCTGTATCAGATCTAAAATCAAATAATGTTAGGCGGATCAGTGAATGACAACTCTACAAATTAGGGACAGCAAGCTACTCTTTTTAGATAGGCAAACAGCAATGATGAATTAATGATCCTAATTCGATGCTATGTTGATAAGACCAAAAAGTTAATCAATAATGGCTTAAACTTTCATAAAACACAAATGCTAAATAGAAGATTTATCTAGTAATATCAGATTTTTTCGTGTATGACTGATACAAGAAGACAGGCATCCAAGAGACGCCGGCGCATGGATTTGCCGATGACTCACTGGCAAATTACTAACATTTCTTTCTTTTTTTCCATCGCGCTCGGATTGCACATTTTGCTGTTCAATACGAGAAAAGAAAATGGATTGAATGAAGGTGTTAAAGTATATCAAACCTGTAGTGTTCATATTGAGTAATGTTTGTAGTTTTACTTCACGTTTATAATCGTGTTTGCGGACAGTTTTCGTGTAAAATACTAAATGATATTTCTGGTGGTGATTTCTAAACAACCTGGTGGTAAGATTGAGTGTGTAGTGAACCGTGTATTTCTTGATGTGGAGATGACGAGATCCTGTCACTATCACCCTTTATTCTCATTGGTTCAAATCATTTGGCTTGCTGTTCAAGCCAGAAAAAATGAACTTCAACTTGAACTGCAAGGTTCAATAAAATCCCTTCGTAAAGTCAATAACATGATCGCAGCCTGTGACTTGGATAGCCGGGCGGTAACGTCGTTTATTCGTTTATAATTAATAAACAGCTACCCTGGCTTGATCAGGCCTGACCAGGGCACCATCAGGCCTGACCAGGGCACCATCAGTCTCTGAACACTCCATATACTTTTAGTATGTTCGGCAATCACCGACATTTCGTCTAATAATCGCAAGTGTTACGAAAAGAGTTCAATACCTAACTACCTGGGTTTGGACATACGGGTATAATTAGGGAGCTACAAAAAGGACTTTACAGTTGCCTTCATTAGATCTCTTTCATTGGCTTTTAGAATTCAATGTTTTGAATGATAAACATTACCTGCAGTTGAATGTCTGTATATAACAATCAATCCAGTTCACTTTAAGGTTCTCTCGTTCGTACTATCCTCTATTTTAACTTGACTAGATTTAAAGGAAAAGCAATAAACCAACATTAATTTCATGGACGGTATGACAATTAGTCGTGTAAAAAGGGCTCACCATGTGTCTTTCTCTTTACTTCTTTCTCGTCCTACTGCCATAGAATAATAATCAAACCAACACGAACAGCATCCCAGTGTTATTATGATGGTAAAGAATAAAACGAATAAGGCAAAGCATAGATTCAGGGAAGCACAAAAGACCATTTCCTTTCTACAGCCTGCATGTTCAACCACATGAGATCATGCAACAGTTCCCGATGCAACTGAGAGGGATCTTGCTGTTCAAGAATGACGTAATCATCTACTGGTCTCGCTTCTCAGTGACAAAATACTACGGGTGACCACTGGTAGCTAGGCCAGCGACCATGACGGTAGCAACAGTTTTTATGCAACCAATAAAGTTATATTACAAACGTGTTCAAGTTTTCTTTTTTTAGGAAATCATTTTTCTTCTTTTTAATGATATTTGCATGACATGTTCTGACCGACCGCTGTATGCACAGTGAAGTGAATGTCGTAGTTGAGTCAAGCGATGCTGTTCCACATGGTGTTTATTGATTGGTGAAATGGTTGATTAGTTCACAGTCTCATTACAGGTCATCCACTCCAACAAATATTCAAACCAAAAAAAAATATCCAGGACATTTTTCTTTTAGTTTTTATGGTATGGGATTTATTTCAATCCCGCAGTTCGCCATACTATCGTAAATGTAACAACCAATATTATCATCTAATATGTTATTTGGTTAACTAGTTCTAGTGTGTTTACTTCACTGACCCGTGTGGCATAAACACTGATGTTGTTCAAGCGACATAATCATGAGCCGCTTATCACCAAAGAGACCTAACAGTTTATCTTTACGACAGAGTCACAGTGATGCGTTCGTTAGTGGACCCAGACGATTATCACTCTCATGGTTTGACCTGATGCCTGATTTTTCATGGAAAAGAGTCAAATTGAATAGAAGAATTAGAAAATCTCATTTTTTTCGTTTTGCTTTAGTTGCTGTGGTGTTTATTGTGCTAACAATACACAAACTGCCAAGAATACAATTGACGTCGTATAATAGCATTTGCAGCGATAGTAGTAGCTTTAAGATATATGTGAAAGGCAAGCGTATTTGTAATAGTGAACAAATTCAGGGCAGCAAATACTTGACATATCAACCTCCTGGTGGTGGCTGGAACAACCAAAGAATTGCTTTTGAAAATGCTGTTATCTTCGCTAAACTTCTAAATAGAACACTTATCGTGCATCCAATGGCGCCACATCAAGAAGTTCTACGATTGAAAGAGCTTTATCGTGATTTCGATTTAGGCCACAAAGTATATAACAGAGTACCATCCCGAAAACTACTTCCACTGTCTAAAGTTATAGACCTCAGTAGGTTGTCAAAGCTTTTACCAGTCAAAGAAATATTGACCAATCACACAACATTTATTGAGGATAATCAGCATTCTTCTTGGTATCGAGTTTGTCATAATGGACTTCAGGGGATATGGATGGATTTATTACCATCAAATCCAAATATCAAAGCATGGAATGCACTAAAACGAGCAAAGGATTTGCATATATTTAAGTCTATACCTACATATCGTAAAAGTTGTAAGGTTGATATGGCACTGTATTCCAATACTAACGACACCCCTGTTTGGGGAATCTTGGATGAATTGTCGCAGCGCACTGAAAGTATCATCTACTTTGAAGAAGAATCAATGTTTTTCCGTCAAATGTTTTTTCTTAGTAAAAAGAGAACACTAGACGCACATAAATGGCTAATAAGATTCATTACATTTGCAGCTCCAATATGGCAACGCTTAAGAAATATCCAAAGTCAACTAGGATTCCCTTTTAATGCTATACACGTTCGTCGTACCGACCACCCTACCAGCCACCATATCTCACAAGATAACTGGCTTAATTTGCTAAATAAGCGCGGAGCCTTGAAAATCACTTCGAAACTTTACGTTGCAACTGATGAAAAGAATCTGACATGGTTTACTCCTTTCAGAAAAGCTGGCTATGATTTAATGTTTGCTAAGGATTTCATAGAAGAACTAACCCAACACAGTAATAGAGGCAACGCACAGGATATTGTTGGGCTGACGGAGCAGCTGATTTGTGCGCATGCGTACCTGTTTGTTGGTTCATATTATTCGACATTTAGTTTGTATATAAAAAGACTTCGAAAACAGAATTCATGGAGGGGACAGTTACTAGCCCATCCGTATTCTCCCGTGACATGGCTTGATGGAACAGTATAGTCTAGAGTCCCACATGGTACAACCTAATGGACACCTATCTGACCCTACTGACTTCGTGTTAATACAAATAAACTCTCAACTCAATCTATCTGTCATCAAAACAAGGGGCCTCTCAATAAAAATAACAGCATATACGATATCACTAGCGCCAAAGTATAAAGACGTCGATTCGTAGGACACTGTTGTAAACTTTAGTTATACATCATATCTTATACACCGATTTCGAACATGCCAGACACGCCATTTTCCTGGATCGAGGAGGCGAAAACGAGGCTAGTCACGCAGTTGTCCATGATCTGTGGAAACCTGGCTTTTACCTTAGATATCATTAAAGCTATTATATGAAATACTACCTATTATCCTACCCCACCCTAGAGCTACTACATGAAATACTACCTATTACCCTACCCCACCCTAGAGCTACTACATGAAATACTACCTATTACCCTACCCCACCCTAGAGCTACTACATGAAATACTACCTATTACCCTACCCCACCCTAGAGCTACTACATGAAATACTACCTATTACCCTACCCCACCCTAGAGCTACTACATGAAATACTACCTATTACCCTACCCCACCCTAGAGCTACTACATGAAATACTACCTATTACCCTACCCCACCCTAGAGCTACTACATGAAATACTACCTATTACCCTACCCCACCCTAGAGCTACTACATGAAATACTACCTATTACCCTACCCCACCCTAGAGCTACTACATGAAATACTACCTATTACCCTACCCCACCCTAGAGCTACTACATGAAATACTACCTATTACCCTACCCCACCCTAGAGCTACTACATGAAATACTACCTGTTTACCCACCCCACCCTAGAGCTACTACATGAAATACTACCTATTATCTTACCCCACCCTAGAGCTACTACATGAAATACTACCTATTACCCTACCCCACCCTAGAGCTACTACATGAAATACTACCTATTACCCTACCCCACCCTAGAGCTACTACATGAAATACTACCTATTACCCTACCCCACCCTAGAGCTACTACATGAAATACTACCTGTTTACCCACCCCACCCTAGAGCTACTACATGAAATACTACCTATTATCTTACCCCACCCTAGAGCTACTACATGAAATACTACCTATTATCTTACCCCACCAAGGATTTCCCATTTCCAATGAATTTGTCGTGATTCCATAAAAGGAGTGGAAGACCACACCGACAGAATTAATTAACCTTTGAGGTTATCTCGTTTTAGCTGGCGCATTTGTCGTTTAATATCTCAAGATGGATATCCTATCGGGTCAATGAGGTGATATACACTATCAGGCACTTGTAAGCCACCACTATACAATACAAAAAAAGTCAATTGGATCGAACGAACTTCTATCAAATGGAATATAAACATGAAAAGAAAAAATATTTAAAAAAGCATTAATAAATTTGAGAACCAATAGATGTATTGGTTAAAATAGGATAAAGGAAAAGGAATCTTGAAGGCATAAAGTAGTATATTTTAATATTAAAATACCTGATGCTGGTCACAATCATCTAGTAGACGCGTATCAAATCGATAAAGGGAAGTTCTTCACATCATTTGTTATTACCTGAAAACGTTTTACAGTGCGGCCACTAGAACCGTGAACGTTTTTTTGACATTTTTTCATCGTCCAATCAGAAGCCAGATTCATAACTAGACTGTGACATTGTGTGTAGTTAGCTAGCCTAAACAGAATGTCAGAGCCTTGTTGTGAATCTGGCTTCTGATTGGACGATAAAAAATAGTCAAAAAACTTCGAGTGCCCTGACTGTAACACTATTTAAGTTATGCCTAAGATGTGATTGTACGATATATAAGCTTGTTTCTTACACGATTACTTAATTAAAATGCCGAGCTTTCGCATCTTCAGGGCAAAGAGTAGGTAATTCCCGCAATATACGCACACTATTTGCATTGACGAACTAAGAAAACAAAGAGATCTACGTTTATATACAAATCTAAGTTTACTTCAATTTTTTTCAGAGCATTTTGTGACCTTTTGCTTGAAACGTCAAACAACGAACTATACCTATTTAATATATGAATAATTTGTACTGAATCACTAGTACAACTCGTAAAAACAACAGGATAAAGTATTGATAAATGGAAAATTCTCAAGGTCCTCAAGACGTAATGCACGTACATGCAGAGAGATGGGCTGACAACAAAATGTGTAACCCGATAATGTTGATGATATGACGTGGAAATGATTCTGAAATCACGAAAAAGAGAATTCCAGGGAAGTGAATCATTGCTCATTTGTTGAATGGTCAAATATTAATTGATCCATTGAACACTGACACCGATATATCATGAGATAGAACTATGAGAATCAGGGTGTGGTATCAAGGCTTTAGGCTGTTATTTTCAAATAAGATACTGAGTGAAATCCAGTTACGGACCTCAAGGCTCGTGGTATGGTACCTGCCGTACGTCAGTCAAGGTATTCATCTCTACAGGGGATGGATTTATCACGCTGATAAGTCAAATATTTCCACGCAAACTGTATTGGTTTATAACGGACCAACATCGAGTTGATGTCATACATAAACCATCCCCTGCTATGAAATATCCCTTAAAATAGAAGATAAAATATCCGGAAATTTCTTGGTGTTAGATCACCGAGGGTGTCTCATTAAACTGTCATTCCATCTCTGTTGGACCCTATAGTTCTCCTGCGAGTCAATGCCTTTTTGACGACAAGCATTTTGTAGATAATTTGCCAAAGAATTATCCTCCCTACTGCTTCCAACTACAAATATCACATTCACTGTATGATCGCTATGAATATGATCGCCAAGAATTCAAGGACTGATCTGGAATCTACTATAAATATATTATTATTCTAACTGGATCTCTTCAGTGTTGATTCGGAAGGAACAAAGGAAGTTATCTGGTTTTCAGTAGAGGAAGTGTAGCACTTCCATTAATTGTCTTATGGTATGAGACAGAGTTCTTTCCTTCCTCTTGGGCTGAATATCACCATGTCTCGCCACTCGGACGGTTTTCCCACAGTTTACACAACTCATAATTAATCATCGTTATTACCAAACAAGATTGATAAGATCTGTGATAAGATAACGAACTGGCTTCCACTGACCTGAAGTGGTGATGATGTAATTAATGTTTCGTCAGCTAGTCACTTCATTCCTTTATATAGGTAATCAGTACTCGTTTTGAGATAAAGAATATAATCATACGAATGACTAGTGCTGAACTGAAGCCAAATACTGACTAATGGATAATACTCAAGAGTGGAATGCCATGGCTTTATAATGATCATCCTATCAGCTTACACCGTTACCAAACATGTTTTAAGCATTGACTTGTTGAGAAGACATACTGTCTCTGTGTCACTATAAGGAAACAATCAGACGTCAATTGTGGCAGGTCGGCAGTCGACAACATTTTTTAAAAGAAAAATCTAAAGAGTTTTACTCGACACCCATTTATTACATCTCGACGTCAAATTTGTGTGTAAACCCCCTCTGTTTGTAGATGTGGTATTTCTAGTAAAGGTAATCACGACACATATGCTGGTTATTCTTGCCTAGTGTCAATTGCAGAATAATGATTACGAGTCTAGTCTCTTGGTCTGCAAGCCTAGTTATGTTTCTCATTCCATCAGAGTCTCTAGCTATAGTTAGCGGTCCAATACTAAACCTACAACTTGAAATCTGACACGTGGCGCTGTGTGTGGTCTGATCGGTGCATTCTTAGTAAATAGATCGACAAGAGCACATCAAGTCATACATGCTTTAGAGCATTGAACCATTCACATACAGGGCATTCACTGGACTGCTTGCTCCATCACTAGACTAAGACCAGTAAATCATCCACAGAATTACAGTTATCTTATCCAGTAAGATTGGAAAACTGTCAGTTTGAGATGCATGCTATCATGTACACGGTATTTCTTTCTTTAACTCTTTGCTTCATCACGATACACGATTGTAAAGGTGCCTCGACCAAGGTAAGAATCAATGATTCCAGTATAAAACTGCTAATGCATCAGTGCTGTTATAGTATCTTATATAAAGAGGACTTGTGAGATCTCAGCCCATCAGTCTGGTAGTAGTAGTAGTAGTCCCTAGTATTTAACTTCGCTCTATTCGAGAACAACGCCGGCCAACTAAACATGCCAGTAAAGACAAAACAAAAAAGAGTATTAACATAACGATCTTTATCAAATGCGATATATATGAGTATGTTGTGAAGTGATGGAACCCTTAATATACCAATGTTGACTTCTTTATCCCCTTTGATTTCCCCATTAACTTCTCTAACTTGACGCGACTACGAAAAACTAGTTAAATTCGGGAAAAAATGTAAAGATCAATTTACAAATTCACATTACTATTCGCTTATAACCGTTTAAATGCTAAAAGTTTAACGAAATGGTTCGATAGATTTTGTCTTGTAGGACTGCGTATTCATAATTACGAAATCCTTTATAGAAACTGTGCCACTGCCTTGCTAGTCTTGTTCCTTTTTTCTCGTATGTCTCGTATATGAGCTAAAGCCCAGACGGCTGGCTGGTTCAGTGAGTGGGTATTCTATTGAGGATCGATGTACGATCTTAATCAATGAATGAGAAACTAGTTATTTGCAGTCATGATTTTATCGACTTGTGTGGCTTGTGTTTAGTGTTGTGTGTATATAGCCAACAGACCACCCTACACTATCAATGTTTGCCTACGGATAAGTGGAATAACCAATTAAGACTTTTATAAACCAACAAACCTGATTGATAAGAGCAAACAAGTCTTGTTCTCCGGCTGAAAAACAAAACTGTACACCCTAAAACAGCCCGGTCAAGACTGATTCTGTTCTTGTAATTGGTGCACATGAGAAGATGATCTAGCAAGGATCCATTAGCGAGCTAGTCCTAACGCGTTCAACATCACTAATGCGCAAGCACTACAATTGTAATACCTCCGTATTGATTTAGAAAACGTATTGGTTTCCTGTGTTTAAGATACTTAAAAGTACTTACTATAGTTGGGCGTTTACATAGATCAGAGCTGATATAAAATAGAACAATTGATAATACTTATATATAATAAAATATACTCGCTATTCCGCTGCTCAACAAAATAACAGGAGATAGCTTTTTGCAAGGACCACCCATCAACTACATTGTATAATTCAAACATGTTTTGTAACCAGTAGAATAAGAAGCTGTGGGATGTGAAAAAAACTGATCGTCTTCATGAAACTGCAATGAGAATTCATTATCCTTATATCCTAGCAAAACACAAATGACTCCTCCTAGCTTTCCCTAAAATGGTATGAACAGGACAAACCGGTCTTGAAAACCACGTGATTGAGGATCAATATTTCAGCAGGGACACCAAGGTGTCGATTGAACGTGTCAAAGATGGACGTACCTTTTCTTTTCTAATGGAATTTTAAGTGACTTAAGGTTAAGATAAAACACTAAAATATCCTTGCCTCCAGGCTACATCAGGCTAGGGATTCTTCATTCAATTCATCAATGCTTTATATCACTCCCACTTGATACTGAGTTTCTTTTAATTTGTGTTATTTTGATGTGTTTACTTGTTTGCTCTTTGTTTCATTGTCTGTTTGTTTGTTTGTTTGTCTGTCTGTTTGTTTGTTTGCTTGTTTGTTTGCATGCTGTTTTGTTTGCTTGTTTTTTTGCTTCCATGCATGCTTAATTACTTTTTTGTTTGCTTGTTTGTTTGTTTGTTTGTTTGTTTGTTTGTTTGTTTGTTTGTTTGTTTGTTTGTTTGTTTGTTTGTTTGTTTGTTTGTTTGTTTGTTTGTTTGTTTGTTTGTTTGTTTGTTTGTTTGCTTCCATGCGTGCTTAATTACTTGTTTGTTTGCTTGTATACTTGTTTTGTTGGTGTGTTTGTTTCACAACTCAATTCAACTTGGTTGTCAAGTTGAGGTTTTTAATCCAATGTTTCCCCTCTAAATCACCGACAACCTTGTCGATGTTGTATATTATATTTAATCTTCTTCAATAGAATGTAAAGTAGCTCTTATCATATATTGGGATTATTTGTATTGGTATGTAAGGGGCTTTAATATAAGGGTCCAATATCCGATAAGGGTCCTGATGACATAAAGGCCTATATCCAATATGGGAACTATTAACACAAAAAGATCCTTCTTTGAAGAGTGCATAATGAAGGGCCTAGCATCTGATAATGGTGCCATATGCTATGATTGACTTTTCAATCTTTTAACACTACTGTCAATCCCGAGTTAATAGTGTCGAACTAAGCAGTGGGATCTAGAGCACATCACTGTATTATTATTATTTAAGTATTACTAATAAGTTCATTTCTGCAGGGTGGTTCTCAAGATTCTCCTTTATCTGATTCCCCGTGGCTTTCACCTTATCGTCCTGGTAAATACCCTTTTTTTAAATAAAGAATGTTCAAATAAAATCGCAGAATAACGCCATCATAGACCACGCTCGCTCACATGAATCCCTGTAGTTCAATAGGTTACAACATCGGCTAGCAAAGTCGCGGTGGGTTCAAGTCCTGCCAGGAGCTCCGAAAAAAATTTCCGAGAAAGATTTTCTTGAAGAGCAATGTCAAATCACTCTAATTAATTCTAATCACCAAGCAACATAAACACCTTAATCTATGTTAATGTTTGACTTGCTTGATAGGAAGCGCTCCAGAGATCCTGAACATACTAACCAACAGGACGTTGTCAATTGGTAAAGGTGTTTCCTTGAGATGTCGTGTTGTAGGAAACCCAAGACCTCGAATCAAATGGAAAAAAGATGGCACCACAATCGTACAAAGCCTGCGTATAAAAATCAAGCAGTTTGACTGGGGATCGCGCCTGCGTATTAAGAACATCCAATCAGCTGATGAAGGAGTTTACAAATGTATCGCAAAAAATCAAAGAGGAAACAAGGTATCGGCTTCAGCATATGTTAGAGTTAAAGGTAAGTCGTTATTCTCTGAACATGTCTTGTGTGTACAGTACATGTATGTGTAGTAAGTGCCATTTTATCGTTCTCTTACAGGGGACAGAAGAACCAGACGACGAAGGTTAGTTGATATACTCGTTAAGACACTATATACACTATATATATGCATGTATTAACAAGATTGTGTATTTGTCAAGGTGTCAGGTATATACTGGAAGATTTTGTTATGCTCGTTTGGTGTACATTCCACGTGGTAAGCTACAGTATCAGATCGACAGACGACTGGGGAAGATCGTCAGGATGGTGAAAAGCAACCGCTGTCAGAAACAACTTATTCTTTTTCATTGTCACCTTAACTACCCGTCATGCTCTCTGAGAAGTAATGACAAGCCTCGAACAGTATGCCGGGAAGATTGTCACAAGCTAGAAAAGAAATTTTGCCGTCGTGACGTAAGAATATTGGGTTCCCTGTGGCACCAGTCAATTGTATGTTCAAAGTTACCGTGGACTAACTGTCAAAGAATATTTGATCGTGGTAAGCGGCTGGATCGATAACTACGATGTTTTTGACCAATGATATAACAGTATATTTTCTGCTTCTGTCACCAGAAATCCCTAACCATAAGCAAGCGACAAACAAAACCACAGTAAGACAAGGAAAAAAGAGTACTATTCACTCAAGGTATAAGCAGGTTTAACATTAACCACTGTATAATAAAACAATTAATATTAGAATATTATTGTTCAATATCAGAAACACATGTAAAAGATACCAAGGTGATCTCTGCAAACCTTACCTGACAACTGGAGGACTGGTAACCACCCATGGCCAACAGACAGAAATAGAGAGAGGACTAGGGAGAGTATTACTACTTCTGCAAAACTATACCTCCAGTAAATGTAAGCGATATTTACAAAAAGCTCTGTGTTATCACTTGTTCTCACCGTGTTCCAATGGTCCACATCCTACATCAAGACAAATATGCCGGTAACTATCAATATTATCCTGACACAGGAATCAATACCTTCTGGGTTATGGTTCATGACATTTATTGTATTCGCAGATTGCAGTGTGAAGTTTTACAAGGTCGCATTTGCTCCAAAGAATTTCGTCTTGCAAGATTGTTGAGTCCTGACAGCAACACTATCCTACCATGGTGCTCAGACCTCCCAGCTTCTCTCCACAACAATGTTGACTCTTGTTTAAGTTTTGGAATAAATGGTAAGAAATGCTCCATTAGAAACTTCTAAAGTGACAGGTAGAGCGGAAATCTAACTGATGACTTCATTCTGTCTTTCTGACAACGAGTAGTGACAATGTCTGTCTGTCTGTCTGACAATGACTAGTGGTTACTAGTTGGGACTGTGTTGGTGTGTTGAATAAGGAGTAAATTCAACACTGTGCTGTAAAACTGTGCTGACACTTCTGACGTGAGGTCTTCGTCGGAGTAAAAGAGTCCTTTAGTAAATATTGAAAAGCTGGTTGCCTATATATACAATGTTTTCTTATCTCAATCCACAGTCATTCCCTTGAGTATCACTTCTTTCTTTATCGGTAACAGGACTCGAATATGGGATGTTCATGCATCTTGTGGTAGTGACTCGTGTGCAAACTATTTATCTATTGTTGTTTTGTAGTGAATGACAATGAAGAAATCAATGGTTGGGACAAATGCTCAGGGTCGTTAAAAAGAAACGAGAAAAAAAGTTAGTGTTTTAATTGATCCTCTTACTATTGAATTTAATATTAGTTTATTAATGAATGTAAATATATATTTTAAACTCCTCTTCTGTAAGTTTGATTAACTAGTGTTTTACGATACTATATTTGATATTATGTATTTTGAACCTATAGAATTGCCGTCTACTGTGATGTCACAATGGGTAGGTAAGAACAACTGGTGTACGGAAGACAATCTATCCCTCCCACTAAAACCAAACCGATCAAAAATACCAAGAAATCTCAGAAAACTATTTCCAAGAAGTAATTTCTCCAGCGCTCGCATATCTGTTTTCAAGAAAGAACACAAAAGCGTATATTGCTTTGAAATGCCCGTCAGACTGAAGAAACTCGTCTTAAATTGGGATCATTACCATCGTTCGTTACCATTCCCTCACCTACAAATTCCATTGTCTAGCATGTATGTACCAGGAATTCAAGTCATTTTAGACCACGTGTCTTCAAAACTCGAGAGTATTCTTGTCCCACTTGGGTCAGCGGTATCTTACAGAGTCCATGACAAGATTCTTCTTGAGAATGTTACTTTCTACTATCGGTACCAGTCCAACAAGGGATCATTCATTGCTAACGGTCATTATCGACTTTGCGAGACCGTTTTCTTGGTGTCCATGGAAACACAAGAGAATGGCGCGGTCAAAATAACCGGAAATTCCAGCTCTCCTCTCGATCTAAATACAATTGAACGAGTATTTGGATTATCTACACCTAGTAAGCTGATCCAAGATGCCATTAGAAAATCAGAGTTACTGATCATGCGCATCATGTTCCCCTCCATACAAATCTACATCGACAGAGACATAGTTGTAAAGTTTGCTGGCCAATCATTTTGGACGTCTGACGGCCATTCAACTTTTCTTGAATTCTATGGTGGCAACCTTCAACAGGCAGACGTCCTGGTGGCTTCTCTAACAAGTGAAAGTCTAGCTTTTGATAAAGTTCTTCGAACATTTACTGGAATAGAATTACCATCGCTTGACTGGACCAAACGAACAAGTAGTCCGAGCCGGGTAAGTGTAAAGCAAACTTTTTTTGCATGTTTAACCAGTATACTAATGAAGCTGATCTCTTGTTTAGGTTGGTGTCTTGCTATCAACCTCAGACTTGAATTCGACTTATGACAAAATGTTCCGTATCACAGGAGAACCTTTGTCCACAGTACTTGCTGGCTCTATTCCTGCTGGACTAACGATCATGTCTCAAACACATGTGCCTGCCAACTGTAACGGTGCTAAGATGTGTGACATAATAAAGGCAGCATTTGGTCAAGATAGCCTGTTTAGAATCAAAACTATCTCCAAACAAGATCAAGTACTCTTTGATATCTCCTTCGAAAACGTTTCCCATAATGCACTGGTGGCGTACAAATCGATTAAACTTTCGCTAAAAGTACGTTTTTACTTCTTTACTATCATATGACAATAACTTAATGAACATACACAAAATTCCTTTTGCATACTAATGCCATTATGGTAGAAGTCGTATTTGTTATGCTAGCGTATGACAATCAGACCAAATTCACTAATAATATCTTCGATTTATCACACCAGAGAATGTTTGAGCCTTCGTTTATTGTGGTCAGCTATTGACTTCGTTTTGAATGCGCACGCATTTTCATTATAATCCCCCCCCCCCCCCCCACACACACATACCCCAGTATACTCACACATCATACTTATAAATATCTGTTGACTAGGTGGTGAATGGCAACATGAGCTATCTTGACATACTTCCTTCAATCACCTTCGATGTCAGTGGATATATTCATATGGAAGACAGATATGGTAAACAAGAAAAGAAACTCCATTTTACGGGGATGTTGGAGTATAGTGCAATCTGGGGAAAGCTGATGGGAGAATTCGATGTCCATCAGTACTGGACGGAAGCATTCAACATTCCATATTTAGCATTGAATAATATACGAGCAAGGTATGTATTGAGCAAAGTGAACATCATGTCTGTATCATGTTCATATAGCTGAGTCGGCGATACCAAGATGAACAAATTGATTATCCGAAACAGCCAATTAATACGGCCATTTATGAAATAACAGTCATAAATCTAGCTTTCTGATTGGTTGAGAGCGCATGCTATATGAGAGCACACAGCACGTGCGCGCACTTTCAGTTGTGTCATTCCTATCCAAAACAATTTATAATTTGTATTTTATAAAAGAAATAAAAAACTTGCTTGCTGTGCTGTGTGGGGTTATAAAGCACTTGGAAGAACAAGATTGGTAGAACACTCAAGAAGTGTACTTGAGAAGCACTCCGCTACTCGTCGATCTTCTCCTAACACTTCTCGCGCGTGTTCTGGCAACCGACGCGTGCTTTATAACTCCATACAGCACGCGCGCGTGTTTCCTATTGATAAAATAACTTAATTCTTCGGTAAATCTAAACTGTATTCCAAATAAAACATAAAGTAATGAGGCAGTATGGTATCACCGACTACGCTCAACAAAACAACTCGTTAGCGATCAAATTTGATCGATGCTGCTAAGGTAGGATCGCGCCACTTCAACCATATTTACTTTTTTCCAATCATTTAGTTTTACTGTTCCGACCGATGGAATCAACTCCCCGCCAGATCATAGCATGAGTACGAGAGCAGACTTTGAGTTTGGGATCGGATGCTCGCCCGCCGAAAGCTCGATAAAGAAGGTATTTTATTTTATTGATGGGTGGTGGTCATGATGGGTGGTGGTCATGATGGGTGGTGGTCATGATGGGTGGTGGTCATGATGGGTGGTGGTCATGATGGGTGGTGGTTATGACGGGTGGTGGTCATGATGGGTGGTGGTCATGATGGGTGGTGGTTATGACGGGTGGTGGTCATGATGGGTGGTGGTCATGATGGGTGGTGGTTATGATGGGTGGTGGTCATGATGGGTGGTGGTTATGATGGGTGGTGGTCATGATGGGTGGTAGTCATGATGGGTGGTTGTTATGATAGGTGGTAATCATAATAGGTTGTGTTGAGGTTGGGATTGATAATAATATGTTATTATTACAGAATGGCTGTATCACCGGGCAGGTCTTCTTAGGACTATCAGAAGATATCACAGAACATTATTTCCATGGATCAGTAGGATCAGTTAGTTTGCAGCAGGTGCTTGAGGCATGTGGTATTAACGTACAGCTTCCCACTGCTGTGGCAAGTACTGGATTCCCCTCGGGTCTGAAGGTACACTCCACTTTACATTTTAAGCTTAATTAATAAAAGAACACGAAAATACACCAGGAGAATTTAGAATAGAAGGCGCACTTGTAACATGTAGTTTATTTAGCCATCATGTGCAGGATTGCTTTACTAAACATCCTTCTATTATGACATCTTCTTATTGATTTCATGCAGATATCAGTAGCTCGTACAATACATGATATCGGTCTAGAGGGCGGTCCTTTGATCAGGCCTGGTCTTGTAATGAGTGGTACAATGAACATATTAGGGATAGAGACAGACGCATCTATTTCTCTCCTTCCATCAGAGGTTAGTACCATTAAACATCACACACATTCAATCATTATTTTATTTGGATTGTTTATAAACGACGTTTTTTTAACGTTGGTGTTCTTGATTGTTTTAGTTTTTGATTGATGCTGAACTAGACGGAATGGGCGTGGAATTACTTGATGAGGCAAGTCCTTCAGAGGATGTACTAAAGTACGATAAAGACTACGAACCAGTGGTATACATCAAGACTCGATTGAATCCAGTTGCATTCCTTAAGGTACTGTACCTGATAGTACTAATGATATTGTGCCTCCACTAACCAGGTACATATCCACACGTATACTAATACTATTGTGTACTCCATTAACCAGGTACATATCGATGCATACTCACGTATCTTTGGTATATTCGATGATGTTCGTGTTGTAATAAGTCGGCAAGTGACACAAATCAAGATGGTTACTGAGATCCATAGATCCATACAAGCACAAGTGTATTTGATGTCTAATAACAGCGTGAATACCACACATCTCAGGGCGAAGATCATATTCAAAAATCAGCTCTCCAAGGTTCGTACAACTCAAATACTTAGTTTAAATTCAATTCATTTTGTTGGGCAGTAACAGAGAACCCTGTAACAGGTCGCCACGATTACATTGTTTCTGTCTTAAAATTTGTACGCATGCGTGATGTACCTGTTACCTATTTAGCAAATATATGACATTATATCGACGTGTAGATTTGCCTAGATTAGCTTCAACTGATAAGTAACATTTTTTATTGCAGCTGACTCGTCTTGCCTCGAAACACGTGATCACCATGCTTGAAGCTGAAATATCACAACTTAAAGTTGCAGAAAAAGAATTGCAACACCTATCAAAAGAATGCGCAAGAGCAGCGAAGAACGCTTGTCTTCGATGTGTAGGCAACAGTCAATGCCTTGCAATGTTATCACTCTGTATACGACAAAGATCTAACCTTGAATCTCTGTGTGAACGTGTAGTATTTGACGGCTGCAAACAAACTAATGCTACATGTCAAGGTGTGTGTGCAAACCTGGCTTCATATTCAAATAACTCATGCTTGGCTTATCACAACGCTGCAAAAGCCTATAAAAAGCTGCAATACAGTCTTCAGTGGGTTCGACAGGCTCGCTTGCTGATGGCAGGGAGTTTGTTTAATATTCACAGCATCTCATTCGACGCTCAAGTATCTCCGAGTGACTTAATGAACACTGTTGTAGACACTACCTTTGATGTTACCATATTTGGACAGAGAAACAAGTTGACAGGGCTACAGCTACATTTGGATTCCTTTTCGAAATTAGCTGCAGAAATTGCCAAACAAGCAGTCACGTGGTATGACAAGCGTCATCGATTCCATAGCAACTAACCTCATGCATCCGAACATTAGTTGTATTTTACTGTAAAGCAAACATTTCAGTGTGTTTCATAAAATGAGTGATGCGAGGAGGCAGCCGGACGTACCAAACTGTAGACTTAGTGCAGTATGATTATACCATCCGATGCTACTAACCCATACTAGCCATACTAGCACTAAAGTTACTTTATAGATAAACTATCAAAGTGTTAACAAATGTGTCAGGCATGTTTAGTATATTTCTGGTTCTGTTTTTATTATACTCGATTTGCTTTAGAAGCCGGGTTTAGTCACAGGATGTAATTCCTCTTTACGCGTGAACATGCATTCATCATCGGGTTCAGTATTCAAACCTTATGAAAATCATACAATTGTTCGTTTTTAACCATTTTAATAAATTAATCAGAACTTAGATGACCTTATTTTTATCTTGGAATGCAGCATTCTTCCCTGGGTTTTTGGCACACGTAGGTCATGGCAGCTCTATGATCACATACATCATCATTCCATTTCATAGTCGACAAATACATCAACCCACAGTCTTCAGCCAGTCCTTTGTGATTGTTGGGTTCACCTGTCTTCCAGTTAGAGTACTGTCCAGATAACCCACAACCGTCCAACCATGTAAACATTTTTTGGGCATCTAAATCAACACATACAAAACGTTGGGATCTGAATCAAAATGGAAATAGGGATTGTAGGCAGAGTACGATTACCTCTAACTAGACCTAACCACATGATGCTGTGGTTACTGGACGAGTAAGTACGAGCAAGGAGAGCCACGTATGTGTTTTCCTTAGCTGAGGTGATCTTCACCAAGTCGCCTCCCATGGATAAGCACGCTTTTCGTGCGTCCTTCCATTTGGTTGTGGTTTTGCCAGTAGCCCGGTAACAGTAGCTGGAGCCTGTGTATGTAGTCCATCCTACTGGGCAGGACACTGAAATACGATGAGACTACAATGATATTGGGACCTCTTGACTATACTAGTAACAATGCGCACGGGTGATTCTACTAGTACTCGCTGCACCGCATCTGTAAGCTTGACTATACTAGAAACAATGCGCGCGGGTCTTCCTACTAGTACTCGCTGCACCTCATCTGTAAGCTTGGCTATACTAGTAACAATGCGCGCGGGTCTTGCTACTAGTACTCGCTGCACCTCATCTGTAAGCTTGGCTATACTAGTAACAATGTGCGCGGGTCTTGCTACTAGTACTCGCTGCACCGCATCTGTAAGCTTGACTATACTAGAAACAATGCGCACGGGTCTTGCTACTAGTACTCGCTGCACCTCATCTGTAAGCTTGGCTATACTAGTAACAATGTGCGCGGGTCTTGCTACTAGTACTCGCTGTACCTCATCTGTAAGCTTGACTATAGTATTAACAATGTGCGCGGGTCTTGCTACTAATACTCGCTGCACCTCATCTGTAAGCTGGGCTATACTAGTAACAATGCGCGCGGGTGATTCTACTAGTACTCGCTGCACCGCATCTGTAAGCTTGACTATACTAGTAACAATGCGCGCGGGTCCTGTTACTAGTACTCGCTGCACCCCATTCGGCTCAACTATTCAAATGACAAGTTTCATCGTTTTCCAATAAACAACTTCAGTCAAAAGTTTAGCTTTCAGTTGGTCTCGCGTAACGACTTAAATCAACCTGAAATCACAGTATTCTATGCTCGCACTAGTAGAGGCAAAGACTTCATGGACGTCTGATCGTACTTCAATTGTTTTTTCAAACCAGAGGCCCAAAGCTTGACAAAAGTAGGAATCCCATCAATAGTCGCCAGTTATTATTATTGTTATTATTAATAGTTTTCGACAAGAACGCTACTCTCTGGGTGATGGTCATCAGGGTTGGGGAAGGGGGGGGGGGGATTCTACGGTTATGTACTTACTATATCTTGCTGAAATACATTGCACAATCACTGAAAAGCTTACAATCCAGAGAAGAATAGTTCCTGGTTTCCACATGATGGTGTGATGCTGATACAGGTTTGTAGTTGAAGATAGCTAGCCTGAACTATGTGTTATTCTTGAATGGTATTACATGCAAACTCAAACGCTTCTTAAATTCGTGATTAAACAGGAAAAAAAGACATGAGCAGAGTGACTCGTTTAGAACAACTCAATTGAGTCAACAAAAAGCTATTAAACTATAAAACAGTGCCAATCATTTGGATCATATTACCAAATGTCTTCGTACAACCATAATGATTCATAATATGTTGCATTTTAATTCTTTTTTTACTATCATTTTTATTAAAAACGACTCTTTATGTGCGGTTTATGCCAAGCCTTGCGCACAATTGATCATTATAAAATTTTAGACTTATCTCCAGAAAAATATTTTTTTATCTGTGTGAATGCCCCTGATCAACACATACAGCACCATAATTATTTTACATTTGATGACTCATCCTGCACAAAAAATAATAATTTGACCAATAAATGTAATGGAAATAATGTAATTTATTTTAATTTTCATTCGTATTGATATCAACAGCAAACTCGTTTAACATTTCCTTCTCGAGAAAATGCATTTCCCCAGGAATTATTAGAGAATGTAATGGAGGTCCAAGGTCATGTGATAACAGGCTCTTCATGGTGCCACACACTATCTGTTGCTCATCACACCCTATACGGGCCAATCCTACGGCAATTGTAGTCTCATCATATGCTATAATAGAATAAACACAGGCAAGCTTTACTAGTTTTCAAAGGCTGGTGAATGGAAAAGGTATAGTTGGTTTACCTGTTTCTTCCTTATTCAGATTGCGAAGTTTTGGAATTTCAAGTAATTGTTTTACAGCATCACTAACAGTCATGTATCGTGGAGGTTCATATATTTTGCGTCCTCTTTATCGTATCAATAACAACAACAAAAAAGATTAATATACACACAGGGGCGTGCACAAAGCTTTTATAAGGGGGGGGGGGTTCCAACTTTATTGTAAAACAAGGAAAATAAGAACTGTAACAAAAATCGTCGCTAAAATGCTTAAAAATATCAACATTGTTGCCAAGAAAAGGGGGGTTCAGGAACCCTCCCTGCGCACGCCCCTGACACAGCTGTCATCAAGTTTTTTAACAAAAGTTGGTTATTTAAAACATGTTTGCTTGTCATCATACCTCATCAGATTCTCAATACTTTGTTCTTTGACTTTAATATCTGATAAACATAAATTATAAATTAAATATTGCTAAAATAACCTTCTTCTTCCTAATAAATAGTTATTCAGCATGAACAACCATGACTTTGGCTCTTCTAATACAAGTATCAAATAATAATAATTATTTAGTTACCCAATAAGCAAAGAGTATGAAGTCCTCTCTTTCTGTTAGCTGCTATTTTGTCATAAAAACTGTCAGGCTTCCAATCATCTGTCCAAAAGCAAATAGAAACTGTCTCTCCGTAATTATATAGCTAGGAAAAAGAATGGAAAAATATAGTGTTGGAAGAATATTCAACAATTGTCGGTTAATGTTAACAAGCACAATGCCTTACCTGTAGACCACAGCATCCAACAGCATTCAATATTGATACATTATGCAGTACCTTGTATGGAATATTTTGTTGACGAGCCCTAATGACAAGGTCTGTATGTGTGGTGGCCCTGTCATTAATCAAAGCAATCATTTCAATATTATCTTAATTATAAAAGTACTAAGTTGTGGTAGTGGTGTTGGTCATAGTGGTAGTGGTGGTGATAGTGGTGGTGGTGTTGGTCATAGTGGTAGTGGTGGTGATAGTGGTGTTGGTCATAGTGGTAGTGGTGGTGGTAGTGGTGTTGTTCATAGTGGTAGTGGTAGTGGTAGTGGTAGTGGTAGTGGTAGTGGTAGTGGTAGTGGTAGTGGTAGTGGTCATAGTGGTGGTGGTAGTGGTAGTGGTAGTGGTAGTGGTAGTGGTAGTGGTAGTGGTAGTGGTAGTGGTCATAGTGGTGGTGGTAGTGGTAGTGGTGTTGTTCATAGTGGTAGTGGTGTTGGTCATAGTGGTAGTGGTGTTGGTCATAGTGGTAGTGGTAGTGGTAGTGGTGTTGGTCATAGTGGTAGTGGTGGTGGTAGTGGTAGTGGTGTTGGTCATAGTGGTAGTGGTGGTGGTGGTAGAAGCAGCAGGGGTAGCAGTAGTTGGAGTGGTGGTGCTGGTGTTAGTAGTTGTGCTGGTGTAGGGTTAGCAGTATTGGAAGTGGTGATCAAACTTGGGGGGAGGGCAACTGCCCCCCTTGCGACACCACTGGTGTTGGTAGCAGTGGTATAGTCAGTGGTGGTACTTTAATGGTAGTGGTAGTGGTGGTGTTGATGTTGTTGGTGATTTAAGCCTGGTTTTTACTTCAAATATGGAAGCAGTTCATGTATGAAATTGCAGGTGAAACTCTGCTTCTGACACACTTCTGGCTCTGATTCCAACTCTGTTTTCTTGTTTTCACTTTGTCATAAGCTGCTTCAGACTCCAACTCTGAGTGCAAATCAGGCTTTAGTGGTTGATTTGTGTCATGTGACTCACCCAAATGGATCTCCAACAACAAGAAATGCTACATCTTCAGTTTTTGCATCTTGAAGAATAATATCTGAAAAAGTCAGCAACACTAATAAAATGAACTTGCTAATTACTACGTAGATTTGACTTGCATTTCATAAATACCTGCTTGTTGCTCTACTAGTTCCCTATCAGCCAATATCACTTCACGGCCATACAACTCCTCCTAAAATCAAAAAATCAGTTCATCTCATATTGGCCATCATTACAAAAGCAAAACAGGGACTTCAATCAGTTCATCTCATATTGGCCATCATTACAAAAGCAAAACAGGGACTTCAATCAGTTCATCTCATATTGGCCATCATTACAAAAGCAAAACAGGGACTTCAATCAGTTCATCTCATATTGGCCATCATTAAAAGCAAAACAGGGACTTCAATCAGTTCATCTCATATTGGCCATCATTAAAAGCAAAACAGGGACTTCAATCAGTTCAGAAGTAACATTCTAGTGCCTGTGTGTCATCATCATCATCATCATCACAATGATCATCTAATATGTATAATTGCATATTCACGATTATGTGAATCATCATCATCATCATCATCATCATCATCATCACCATCAACAAACAAAAACTTACCAAAGCAAGTTTGTTGACTGAAAGAATCGATGTATAGGCTTCCAGGAAAACCGTCTTTGCTCTCTTTACCACCTCAAGACCTTTAACACTAATATCTTTGGCATCACCTAGTCCTAACCCAATCAGGTATAGCATCACTGGATAATATTATTGATAGATAATAATACTAATATGCTAGTATGTATGTTACACGTGTGATTCTGATCCCCGGTCAGCGGTGGTACTAGTGCTCAGTCCCTTTGGATGATCGAAGGTTCCAACATGGCGTGCACGTGTTGTTAACAACTGTTGGTGTTTTCTTATGGATTTAGAATAGTATACAAGCTAAAACTACAAGGATAGGTAGGAGAATCCAATATGGTACGGAAATTGAAATATCATGAACAAAAGCTTTTGAAGAAAGTTGATTTTATCTCATGGAAAAGTGACAATAACTTGAGAGAAGTGAAGATTCTTCGTAAATACCATATTCAAAAGAGAGAAGACTACACGAAGTACAACAAATTAAGCGGGATGGTCAAGTCTTTGGCTAATAAGATCAAGGATCTTGATGCTAGGGATCCATTTCGTATAGAAGCCACCGATCAACTTCTAGAGAAACTTTACAATATGGGTTTAATCACCGCCAAGAAAGGTCTCGTACAATGTGAAAAAGTCAATGCCTCGTCATATTGTCGACGAAGACTACCGGTAATAATGGTCAATCTGAGAATGGCACAAGCCATAAAAGATGCAGTAAAGTACATCGAGCAAGGACACATACGAGTTGGTCCAGAAGTCGTCATGGATCCAGCATTTTTAGTATCTAGAAGTATGGAAGACTTTGTGACTTGGACAGACACTTCCAAGATAAGAAAACATGTGATGGAATACAATGACTTAAGAGATGACTTTGACTTTTCATAAACCATCACCATTATAATCTTTACGAACTACTCATTTGTAAGGTTGTTTCCCAATTTTGTTTTGTTAAAACAGCTGTGTAGCTCTCCATCGTGCACTAAACCCTTCAATGTAGTCACACTAAGGAAAAATGATCCAAATATAAAATGTTGTATTACATGTTTCCTCTTTGGTAATTTTCACAAAGAATATAAAATTACTTCAAGGAAATCAAGTAAGCTCACCTTTTAGCTTTGGGGTCTTGGGGTTGATTCCTGGACTCCCTATCTCATGTGAGTAGAGTTTGTTAGGTCTCTCCCTTTATTTGAAGTTTTTTCTCTGGCCTTCCTCCCTCCACTAAACCTGTTTAACAAGCTAAATGTTATTTCCATCTGTGAGTCAAACATGCCCTAGGCTCGGTTTCAACTGTAAAGGTTTCATTTGTACTAATTGTTTGTGGGCACACTGAAACCGCCATGGCTGGAAATTGAGCCTAGCCATGCCCTGACTTTTATCAACTCAGAGTTTGTTTTACATGTAGGTAATATCATGATTACCTTGGGATCCATTGTTTGCAGAGGGATGTTTAAGGCTTAACATCCCTCTGGATGAATAGTGATGAGGGATATTTAGTCTAGATATCCCTCATCACTATTCATGAGGCATGGTTCCAGGACCATGGCTGGATTGCATTGTCCCAATAGGACATTTGAAGCAATGACTCTGCAATATACACTATTCAACACCCCAGCACCTTGGGACCCATTGACTAATCTTTGTGCATGTGTTGACTACATCTGGAATTTTTCTTATGATTTGTGACATAATCAAGATGGTTTGAAAAACACTGTCATTAATACTGGTCTAGGCCAACCAAAGTGAATTAGAATAAAGCACCATGAATGAATGAATGCTGGCTCAATTTGGCATTGTCTCATTTAACAAAGGCAAATTCCAGAAAAGTGTGCCACAAATCAACAGCTTTGTAAAACTTTGTAATTTATGCATTGTACAATGGCTAACATATATTTTGTAAGAGTAGTGTTATTCCTCGGTAATCATAATATTACAAATTAATAGCATGACATTTTGGGTGATTAGTGATTAAATGTCCCCTCAAGCCTCGGGAGGTTTAGTTAAAATCTGCCTATGGCATCAGGACTTCAACAAAACCTCCCTCGGCTTTCAGTGGCATGTAATCACTAATCACCCTCAAGTCATGCTATTACTTATAAGTATCAATGAAATTTGAAGGATTCTCATATTTTTGCATGATGATCCAGCAGAGGCCTGTGTCATGCATAAAACAGTCTAAAAGGGGCCACAACATTTGCAACAATGTTCTTGACAGAAAAATAGAACAAAATTATTTTTCTGAAAATATAACATGAAAAGTGGACAAGACAAAATATAGACCCCTTGCAGAACATCGGAATGCAGCTCAATTTAGAGGACAAAACAATAGGTTTCAAATCCTCAGGAGATGGAAATTCTTTTGTCTTATCCTCCCAATTAAACTGATTTGACGTCACATGAAAGGGGTCTATAACAGTGCTTGGTCTGTGTGTGGTCAGGGATGATTGATTAAACATTGACGTCATGGCGGCCGTCGCGTCCCTGGTGACTAATGACTGCGTTCTTCTAGAATGAATACTTAACAGATCGTTGATCCTTAGAGACCTTTTACGTACATATCCACCACACTTTATGGCGTCTTTATAATTTGTCTTTAGGAATGCCGTTATTTAAGAGAGGAGGAACAAACTTGTCGGCCGAAAGTAGCCCAAAAGAATCCAACGAAGAAAGAAAATCTCGTAAAGATGGAAAGTCCAGTGAAGCCGGAGGTAACAATGGACCAGACAACAGCAAACTTTCTCCGAGAACTACACAAAAGCCACATCCAAAAGACGCCATAAATAACAAGCCACAAGTATCAGGACAAGCCAGAGCTGCACCAAGTCCTGCTTCAAGACAACGAATGAGAAAACAACGAGAACAAAACGTCCCCAAACCAACACCAGTGCCGCCACCCGACCCAACGGCTGAGACACCAATTCCAAGATTTGTTTTTTACTGCCAACTCGCTCACGGCAGCCCGACCGGAAAGGTGGAAGGCTTTACTAATGTAAAGCAACTATATGAAAAAATTGCAAACACCTTCCATATTAACGCAGAAGACGTAAGTTTATACTCGTAAAGTTTGATGTTGCTACGGTTTACAGTTTAGCGGTAGTTTTCATTGGTTTTAACATAAGGCAGGTGATAAGACCGTTATCCAAGAGATAATCAAATTGAAGCTTCTTAACACTTGTGTACTACCTTAACTGATAAACTACACCCGTATAACATTATCTACCTGGAGGGTTTTTCAGTTTTTTCGTCTCACTTGTGATATTTGGATGCCGCGTCAATATATTTACTTTACACGTAGAACCCCATTCAATGTGACTGAGAAAAGATCGAAAAGAATATTCAGGAGAGCAAGTTTTGACTGTGATAATGTTTCCTGGTAGAAAAACTTCTTGAATGTTCGTGAATTTATGCGAAATGAAAACTTACTATTCTCTATTAATGATTCTTTAGTAAGGCTTAATATTGGATCCGAGTTATTAATTTCGTTTGTACTCATGTGTTCTGCTTGTTTGATCAATACTTTTCATCGTACCGACTACGATACGATGGATTTTATACGATTTTATAATCAAGTGTTTTTTTCTAAAGTATTTATAATCAGAAAAGTTATTTTAGCGTCATTGTGTAGTGTTTTTCCTATTATGTACTAATATGGTGAAAGAAAACAAGAAATTTCAATAAATAATATTCATATACAAGTCCGTTACACCCTCTCAATTTGCAATTAGTAACTTCAGGCTAGATCACAAAATGATTGAAAACAATTGCTCTAAGTAGAATATTTTAGATATTACGTTATCTTTTTTATCAGTTCGTTTATTCAAAAAATGTCTACAATTTTCTTTTTTGCAGATTTTATTCTGTACTCTAAATACATACAGAGTTGATATGGATAGACTGTTAGGAGGGCAGATCGGGCTAGATGACTTTATCTTTGCACATGTTAAAGGACAGAGAAAGATTGTGGAAGTGTTAAAAGACCAACCATCTCTTGGTCTTACTATCACAGACAATGGTGCTGGGTCAGCCTTTATCAAGCGTATAAAAGAGGGGAGCATTGCTGACAAGAGTCCACAGATTTGTGTTGGTGATCATGTAGAATACATAAATGGTCAGTGTGTTGTTGGAAGCAGACACTTTGATGTTGCACGTATGCTCAGGGAGGTGGATGTTGAGGGCAAGATTAACTTTCACCTAGTGGAACCAAAGCGAGGGTTCGGTAAGTTTGTTTTGAGATGTTTTATGAAGAACATTGTCTTTGCTCAGTGCATGGTATGATATGATATGATGATGCCTGAACCCAGTTGTGCAATTTCTTGACCCAGCTGACTAAGTTTGTATATATACTTGTTCAGAGGGTATTGGACCAAGGTCTGGTAAGAATCAAGGCAGTAATGATGCTCAAACTGAAAAGGCTGTGGGAAGCGGTAAAGCTACACTCAGGCTAAATAAAAAGGGACCACCTGTTCTAGAGAATGTTGAGGTAAGATTGAATAAACAGATATTCCTGGAAATTAGTTCTATATTATAAGGGAGATTTGCATGGTCAAATATTAATGTATTATAACTTACTGTTGTTATTCAGGCCACAGCATGGGAGCAGGTTGCTATGAAAAAAGTTGATAACTTGCTTGAGAGCTTCTTAGGGATCAGAGATGAAGACTTGGGTAAGTAAAACAGATGATGTGTATCTTAGATTAACTTGACATATCAATATTAATCCTTCTTAAGTGCAGTTATAGCCGGCTTATATTGGTTCCTTCTATTACTTACCACAGGGAACGCTGTTTTTCCCTTTGCATATTAGTTTTTATATACTGGCATTGTCATTAATGTTGTCCACCAAAAAAGACATTTAGACCAAAAACAAATGTCACGTGATACCTAATACACTCGCTCTAATGCTCGATACCAGCAATCGTTGTATAAGTAGAGTTCATTATCATCATTCTCTGTTCATTGTTACTCATTATAGAGTTTGATACCAGAATTTATATCGTTTAAAACAAATAAACAAATCATCACGTGATACTTTTTTTGGTCTTTAAGTCTTTTTTGATAGGACAACCTTTTTGACAATGACTGTATTATTTTTCAAATCTTAGACCCACCCCCCATTTTTTGGATAATGCATGACCCTTGTGCCACACAAGTTCCAAGGGCTTGAAATAACAGCCGGTCATCAGACGATTTAGCCAGAATTGGAACTGTTCTTGTCAAATCTTTAACTTGCCGGTCACTTTGAATAACATTGAGCCAGAAACAAGGTATGACGGAGATAAAACTATCTGGCTGTCATCATGACAGGTGACGACTGGCCGTTATTTCAAGTCCTGCCCTATGTGCTATATATAGCAGCATGAGATTAAGGACTGTAAAACCTTCTAATAAATTAATTGTTCTTTTTTTAGCAATCAATCTGGTTGAACTCAGTAAAAACAAGGCCAACCCCAGTGATTTTGCTGTTTGTTTGGATGAAGACTTTGCAATATTTCAGTTTCCTGATGATTTCGTATTTGATGTATGGGGTTCCATTCAGGACGCCAAGGATGGAAGGATATAACAAGTGCATGAATCCTTTTTCATTTACTGTGCGATAATCATGCAGCTATTTTAGTTTTTTAAACAAATTTAAACACTTCAGGGTGCAAGAGAGGTTCAGCTAATTTAGTTTGAATATTTAATTATTTTCATACTAGATTGTCACTGGTTTAAGCTTCATAAATTAGAGCAATGTTTTTGCAATTCATCAGTTATCTCATAATTAGCTTTGTTACGCAGTTATGCAAGGAAAAGATATGCTTCTCCACTAGCTGCACAGTACTTAGATTACAGCTGTTGGGTTTTCAGAAATACTAAAAAGCAAATAATATAGGCTTCAATGTATAATCTTGATGACCAGATACTCATACCACCTCAACTAGTGGATTCATCATTCCCTCTTTCATTAATAACTAATAAGAATCATAGTAGCATGTGATAGTAAGAACATGACGGCAGGTAGCTAGTAGAGGTACAGTTTCAGCCACCAGTTATATATCAAACAACTCGTAACCCATGAGGAAGCAGGAGGAAAGATGACCGTGCATCTTACAGTAGTGAAATGTTTGAGAAGTTCACCAAATTATCTCACAAACACAAGGCAAATGCTAAGGTCTAAACTCAATCAAACTATGTAATCATAAGCAAAAACCCAAGAGTATGTATGAGGATGGGGTGGTTTTGAACACATAAAATAACCTGGTGGATAAATAGAAAGAATAATTAGTACCTCAAAATTACTGTGTGTAGGTTGTTAGTGCAGGTGATTGAAATGTTCAAGTCACATACTCATCTGGTATGAACAATTGTCATGTCTAACTAGCATGGACTTGACAGTCAAGCTGGGTTTTTTTTGTCTCAGAGGTGTAGGAGTTGGAAAAACATGACTTGACTGAGTTTGAAGGGAAAAGAGCTAGGGTTATTACCAGTCTAAACATGACCAACGGCCTTCTGCCAGTCATGTTAGTGTGATTTTATTCTTCTATTTCCACCATGTACACTATTTAAACATTTATTAATGAAGTTAACCATAGGGTTACATTAACTAATCATAACTCAAGTATTGAATTGGACAGGTATTTAATAATGGCAAACAATTAGAATAGTTGCACATATTTGTAGTTTGTATAGGAAACAGTGTAATGTAAACAATGATACAACGTTGATATTTATCTAGTCATAACCGAAAAATGAAGAAAAAAATATTTAAAAATGACACTATCATTATTTACTATGCAATTCCATGTTCAGTGCTGTCAAAAACATAGTCTGTTATTCAGTACCGGGTAGAATTAAATAAATACATCATATCATGTTTTGTACATGTTGATGTTTATGACAGAAATAAAACATTTTACTTTCTGGATTCTGTTTTATTTCTATATATTTGCAATATTATCATTCATTATATTCATGCACTGTAGATTCCTGTGGCCTGGATGCAAGGTCTCTCCTGAGCCAGTGGCTTTCGAATTTGTGCTACCGGTATATTACTACTGTCATCCGAAAATTAACCCAGAATATAGAGTTAGAATAATAAGACTGAGTTCAAATCCATCTTCAGTTTATAATTAATTGTTATTTTCGTTTTCTTTTGTTATTTTCGTTTTCTTTTGTTATTTTATGATCTCATATTTACTGGTAACAGCACCAAGAGCAGACCTGGATAGCTATGAAAACATCCACTCACACTAAGCACAAGCAAGAAGCCATTCATGTGTTCCTAATCCAACCAGCATCAACCTACCCTCACCGCCACAGATCATGCTACTGTACACCATCAGATGCAAGAAGCCATTCATGTGTTCCTAATCCAACCATCATCAACCTACCCTCACTGCCACAGATCATGCTACTGTGCACCATCAGATGCAAGAAGCCATTCATGTGTTCCTTGTCCAACCTCATCAAATAGAACTTGCAGTTGGGGGATAGGGAATGCTTTGCCCAACGATGACAGGAGCAGGACAAAATCACACATTATACTTTAAAAATGTGTTTTTATTTATACAAATATTTTACAAATATTTTACTAGAATTATTGCATTGAAGCCACTTGATACTGCATTTTCTAATTCACTTGGTCTCAGGTTTGATTCCTGAGCTTGGCAGTTTTGGCATCAAATGAGAGTAGAGAAATATTGTGATCTTCCTCCCTATTTGTATGCCATTTTTCTCCCTTTTCCTCTTCCTTGTTCTCCCTTCTCCATATTCTCCCGTTGTTTCTTCCTCCAGTCTCCTACTGTAATACCTTTCGTTTTTTAGCTGTACGTTTCTCCCTCCTCTCTGATTTGTTCCTTTCCACTTTAAATTAATGCGGGCAGAGGGTTCCTTAGCAGTGTTTTCTAGTTTTCCCTACAGCTAGCATGCTAATTAAGTTTCAATTCAAGCCATGAAAATTTGATAGCTGTGCCCTAACCTAGCCTAAAGGTTGTTTGCAGGGTTTAAAATAATGTTCTATCTGAGATTTAGCAGTTCCTGACTTAGATCAGCACAGAGGTTGTTTCAGGGTTTGATCTGGTTGTTAGGTGGCTGTCAGCCCTGATCAGTGATCCAGTTTTGCTGTGGGTATAAGGTAAGGTTCTACTCTTGACAAATTCTTTAAGATTTGTGCAGTATTACGTGCATCATCTGAAACATACAACAAAGAGCAGAATTAGTTTTACTCACCACATAAGCATGTTAGCTGCTAGGTGTCCTTTTATATACTATGGATACTATAAGTAAGAGATCTGCAGTGTCTGATAGGAAGACTGTCTTCATATGGAACTTTCAGGAGTAGGCAGTCTGGGACTGCATGGTATAAGCTATTAAATTATAGATTACCAATGCCACTATGATGTCTACCAACTGGCCTCAAATTAAGCTCATTAAGCATTCGAAGCAATCCTACACTCTTCCCTTTCCCTGTCAGTGAGTGATAAACCTGAATAAACACACAAAATGATGTGATTTTAGTTCATGAATAACTTACAAATTGCATTACAAGTCACCTTCATGAATGACCATATACTCACCAATTGAATATCAATCCACTGGTTGAAGTATGAATGGCAAGGTATTTTGAAATAATCACATTGCCTTGGTAACCTAAAAAAATTGAGGACAAATCAAAAAAACTGCTCTCCATCAGAGAAGAGAATCTTGAATGAATGCAAGCTTATACTCATGACCAGCCGTAAATCTTGATTTAAAATATACATACATTCTCTTCAGATCACAGCTTCCAAAAGTGACAAAGCATGAAGTAACTCCATTGTTTAACAAGCCTTCCTCTCTCATCCACATATGGAACAACTGTAAAATAGTTATTGTAACTTTTTTTCTAATTATCCTAGCTACTGTCCTAACTCATGATGTTCAATATATAGTTACTGCTAGTCATGCAGGGATGGCAGAGCACATAATTTTATCAAAAGTGGTGGTGGTGGAGGGGGGAGGGGCTAGGGCTAGAATCTTTTTTCTTATAGAACAAACTAAGGCTTCATTCGACTTGTAAAAAGGGGGGAATCTAAAGCTCCCCTCTCCCGCTAGGCCTAGCTCCAGAATCGCTGCCCAGTACATCTAATGAACTACATGTATAATTAATTACCTGCAAAGTTGTTCTTAGATCTGGCTTATCAATTAACTCCTCTGAACTGATTCCTGTAAGCTGAAAGAATTATTTTATTTGTTATACTTTATAGAATCAATTCAAGAGATCTGCATGTTCATTTTCTCACTCATCAAAAAATAAATAAATGAAAAATAAAGAATTAATGGACAATTTAAAAAGTCAAAGGAGTCGCACTTTGTGGGGTTTTTTTTGTTGAAAGGTAAACATAATATTCCCTAAAAGTCATATTCCCTAAAAGTCATATTCCCTAAAAGTCATATTCCCTAAAAGTCATATTCGCTAAAAGTCATATTCCCCAAAAGTCATATTCCCTAAAAGTCATATTCCCTAAAAGTCATATTCCCTAAAAGTCATATTCCCTAAAAGCTAGGATTTAAATGCAAAGATTTTCTAATGCATCACAATTAAATTTTAAGAGGAAGAATGATTTGACTTGGGGAATATCCCCTTGGGGTTTTCCCACATCAGTAGACTTCTTGTCTAGCCATCATTCACTTATTTCTCTTACCTCAGTACAAAATGTACTCAGATGTGGATGAACTACTGGCCTGACGTACTGATGGAATTCTGCTTCTATTTGGAATGTTTTTGAACTGACCTTGATAACCGCGAATTCAATGATCTCCTAGATATTGTAATACAAAAATCTATAATCAATAACACTTGGATAATAAAATTAAGCTTTCCCCTTTGTATTTGAGAAAGAAAAGTGTATATTCAACGTTCTGTAAATAAAAACACTAGTATACTGGTACTGAAGAAATAAGAATTACGAGTGTAAGAGTGTATATAATATAGAAGCCACTTCTTACACTTATTTTGACTTCCGGTATAAAAGAATTAAAATTTAACTTGCCTGTGGTTTGAGCGAACTTTCTTTTTTTGAATCCCAACATGTTGCTTCTAAATCAAGCACCAAATAATACTGATATGCTGGCCTAGGTAACCTGCGATCCATACTCAAAGATCGTCTCTGTAAACTAAATCGAAAGCCAGCCACATATCATACATGCCTTATATATATATATTTTTTGACAACAATACTAGGTAACCGCGTGATTCTGTAGGTAGAGTAGTCCTGGGTAGCAAACCTTCGAGTTAGTCACATGTAAAATGGCGGCCATCAGCGAGTCTGTTTAGTATTGAGCACAATTTCATCAAAATCCATGGGTTTTGGACCAAAATAGCACAAGAAATCTTTCAAATAGTGTATCTTAGTTTCTTAACAAACAGTTTTTCTAATAATAAGTTTAAACTTTAAGCTAAATATGAAGATAACAGCGGATCTGATTCTACAATGTGCTCAGTACACAAATGCTGTCAAGGACAGAGAACTAGACTTGAGGGGTACGTATTAGTGAGGTCTACACCTAAACAATGAAGGTTTTTAATCTGTATATACTAAAAGATCACATGTTCTGATATCAGAATGAAAAAACAGCGTATAGTGATGTCAAAACTTACTCTACAGACTTCTTCAAAATTCTTTCTTTTTGTTTCTGGCTGTTTCTCATACATCGTAAATAACATAAGATACATTTGCAACATCTTCTGATCAGTGTTCAGAATAATGTGTGCAGTTTTTATCCTGGTTACCCTCCAAACTGCATTATATTATGGGCAACGTGAAAGTTGAGAATACAGCTGTATAGGTGTGTATATATATATGAGGAACGTATGCAAGATCACATGCTCACATCAATATTCTCTTCATATTTATTTGTCAGGATACAAGATATCTGTCATAGAAAACATGGGAGCTACACTGGTAAAGTAGTAAATTGTGTATACAGTAAACAAAAACCAATCATTACACAGCAATCTAAGTTAACTACATAAAAAAAGTTGACAAATGTTATCAAACATTGTTATGGATAACAGCGTCAGTTCCTGATTCAGCCCAACATTTTCCTGATGTCTCTCTTTAATTGTGTCTGCAACCTTTAAAAGAAGTCTAGCCCAGGTCACTATGTACACTGATTCTGAACACATGCAGTTTGCCTGGATCTAGGAGTCGTAAACATGGTCAAAATAATGTAGTCAGTTCGTAATCTGTGATCTATGTTTTTATTCACGGTTCAAGCTTCATCTTTGTTACTGGTGTTTACATCCATTAACAATTGTTTTTAGTGATGTCTAAGGGAAAAGCCAGTTTTCCACAGATCACAGATGACTGGCCAGCTTTGTTTTCAAGGCAGGCAAACTGCTATGTTTGGACTCGGTGTATGCAAGTATCATTCATCATCATAATAAATTAATGGTAACAATAATTTGTTACTTCTGATGCAGGGTTTCTGTTTCCCTGCTGGAAGACTATGGGTACCATATATCATTACCTGTGATACTCCTAGCAAGTGGTTTTAATAATATTACATGTTATCACTTCTAGGATCAGTTTGATACCATTGATATGTCTGACAATGACATTCGGAAAATAGAAGGCTTTGCTCTGTTAAAAAGATTAAAAACATTGCTTCTTAATAGCAATAGGATATGGTAAGTAAAATTACCAACCAATGTAACTGATGAATTGAAACAATTTTAAGATGGGCATTTGAACTATTGCCTGGGTTTGTTCACAAGAGTAAGTTTTAAACATGTGATGTTGGATTACAACATTATACTGGCATTGAATGTTTGTTTAAGGGTGGTAAGGGAAGGGCTCATTGTTGTTCCTGGGCTAACATTCTGTAATATATACTATCTGAAGTCACTGGAAGATAAACCAATGGTACATCGTCCAATAGAGGATGAGGTAAGGTAATGTATTAAACACCATCCTGGCGTCACCCAGAATGCATGGTGTATGGTGAATGTTTTTATTCACTCAATATTAATTTGTAATTTCTAACTCACATTTTAGTCAATTATCTTGTGGGAATTTAAAACCCTATGTTACATTACTGGCTGCCATGTTGGTTGACTATACAAAGCATTGCTCATTAAAACTCTCTTGTTAGATCAATCAAGATGGTGGCTGTTTCATTGTTATTATATCTCAAGGGGTTTTCAGCCACATGATTGCACCCCAAGAATAAGTTACAATGCGTAAATAGTTATAGATAGTTAAAGCAGAGAGTTTTTCATAAGTTGATCAGGTGTACTAAACTTTACTGAAAGGTGATTTCTGCAGTTTCAATGATGATTCAGAAGTGTTTAATTGTTATTCAATTTGTTCTCTTTTAGTCGCATCGCAGAAGGTCTTGAAGAAAGTCTGCCAAACCTTGAGTCGTTAGTCCTCACCAGCAATGCAATGCAGGACTTGGTATGTAGTCGTTTGAAGATCATGCATATACATATAAATATTAGTTTTTCTGCTGATCAAATTATCACCTCTCACAAAGTAAGAGGCATTATTTCTCTAAACCACATTTGCTAAATTTTGGTCACATAAGATATTTAGTCCATTGACCTCAAAAGACCGTGTTTACAAAATATTCAGCTACAAAATGTCTGCTCTCCTTAAAACTTAAAGCTGACCTATTTAGGACTATTTTGGACTACCAGTATTTAGGACTATTGAGGACTATTTTGGACTACCGATATATATATATATTCAGTTGTGGATGCATGTTAGAGGTCGATACCTACTATGTTATACCATAAACAGGTTTTGTATTGTAAACAATTATCATTTGGACACATGATTAGTCAAAACTTGACCATGAAACAAGTTGATAATCATAATTTTTTGAATTTTTTTAACAGATATGATAGAATTGATGATTAACTTTTGAATTTTTTGTTGATATACAGAAGGACCTTGAACCTTTGAAATCAATAAAGACTTTAAAGTATCTAAGGTAAATCCATCATGTTGCATAGTAAGGATGTAAGGGAAGTGCCTTTGTATGCCTTCGACTCTGTCATGTTGAGCTGCATTATTCCTTCGCAATTCAGCTATTAGAGCTGCAAGAAAGGGTGATGAGCCGCTCCAACTGAAAAAAAAGATGTGATAAATAAGGTCATATTTATAAGATGCATTTAAAATTTATATGTGTGTGAGATTGATGTGTGGTTTTGTTTTTCCATCTAGTTTGCTCAGGAATCCTGTGACTAATAAGCCATACTACAGATTGTTTGTCATTCACAATATACCTCAGCTGAGAGTTCTTGATTTTCAAAGAATCAAAATGAGGGTAGGTTAATGTTTGGAGCTGTCTTATCATTGTTATCAACTATGTTTAGCTCATGGTCTAGATATAATTGACAAAATTGCTGTTTTTATTGTGTCTTTTTTGTTACTAAAGGAAAGAGAAGCTGCCAAAAGAATGTTCAGTGGAAAGAAAGGACAAGCTGTTACATCGAAGAAAACAAAAACGTAAGTTATCAAAACAGCTTCAGCTTACCTTGAGAAAACAGTCATCCTTTCACCCCTTGACTGTGTCCCCCCATGAAAGCAACATCTGAACAACGAGCTGGAAAAATTAGACACTGCATTGCTTTTTTCAGGGGGATGCAGTCAGGGGGGTGAAAGGACATCAGTTTTCTCGGACTGTACCTGTTCTTTTAATTCAAAATATTGTGCATATAATAGACTTACATGTAGTTACCGATATGTACTGTATTCTGTAATATTTTTAATGTCCAAAATGTTTGTGTATGTCTCTGATTTAGGTTTACACCTGGGGAACCTCAAAAAAAGAAAGAAAAAAGACCAGAAGCACCACCAGAAGCACCACCAAGCCGTGATATATCAGCTATCAAAGTAAGACAACTTGATTCTTTTTGATTCAAAAGAAAAGATTTGAATGGGATTTGAATAAACAGTATGTACAGACAATGTAATTGTAAAATGAAACATAGCATCAAACCTGTTGGCTTATCGAATCATTATTTACACATTTGTGACAGCTGCATGTTTATTGTTTTATGAAGACTTTATTTAATGAGGTTGAAACTCAAAAGTACAAAAATACTCATGGCCCTGCTGTAGTTGAAGCAAAAAGTAAAAATTAATTAGGCTGTATGCCAATTATGTTTAATATGTATTCCAAATTTCTGTTTGTCATTGGATGTATTGTGTTATACATGACTGTTTTGTTTTCTAGGCTGCTATTGCCAATGCTAAATCACTTGATGAAGTACAGAGATTAGAAATGATTTTGAAGTCAGGACAAATACCAGGAGCAAATGCAAAAACTGCTGATGATCAGGAAGAGATGGAGGTCACTAATGGAACAAGATAATCTTGTACAATCTCTGTTCATGCCATATTTCATCTGTAATGGTAACTCATCTTGGCACTGTAAAGTATTATTTATGTTGGATTGCATTTTACACTGTCTATATTTAGGCTGATTATTTTGTTACAAAACTAATAAGCCTATTCTTTATTCCATCTTTTACTTATACTGAGTGTATAATCCTTTCCAAAGATATGTACGGTCTGCTCATTATAGCCTGCATCGCATTCAGAATTTTTCTTTTATAAAATAGAAAATTATTAGAATAACTGTTATTAATCTTGGATATGAATAACACAATGTATAGTGTGCAGAGATGCTGTGTACTCTCATACAGGAACCCTCATTCAGGATAATGCTCTTCAACTCAATCAGAACATGAGATTTTATTACAGTTATTTTATAATTCATTGTTAAAGAAGGTAAACTTACATGAACAGCATGTATCATATCAACTCTTAACAATAAAGTCTGCTACTATTTGGTTTACGTATGGTATTGTATTGATTATTGTAAGTAATGACAGAGTACTGGTTATACTGTGGCTACATACATACATACATATATTTATTTAGTGTCATTTTTTGTTATTACATTACATTTACAAAGAATTATAACTTAACCTTAAATTTGATTTACAATAGCATACAATAAGGTCGAGGGGAGAAAAACTATATGATATCATAAATAACAAACGAATTAAAGATGAGAAGGGAGAAAAACAAACTAACTACACAAATGAAACAATGACTAAAATGAACTAATTGAATATTAATAGTTGTGAGAAATTATAACGACTAATAGAAGATATGAAATTATAACGACTAATGTATCGAAAAGATACTAAATTATTTAAGTACAAATTATAGACGAATCAAGTGGATTGAGTTTCACAAAGGTGATCACTTAATTTAACTTTAAATTTACTTCTGGATAATTTTTTATAAGATTCATCAATTGAATTCCAGATTTGGGTGCCAGAAAATTTTATATTGAATTTTCCGTAATTTGTTCTTGCTTTGGGAAGGGCAAATGTGGATTTTGAAGCGAGTCTAGTATTATAGGAGTGCCTTTTGTTAGTTTCCTGAAAAAAAGACTGAAAAGCAACTGGTAACGTTTTTGAGTTGAAGTCATACATAAATAATGCTGTGTACAAAGATACAAGTGCCGGAAGTTTGAGTAACTTCAATTTCATAAAGATAGGATTAGTATGGTCATTAAAGTCACTAAAAGTCATAAGGCGTAAGCACTTTTTTTGTAATATAAACAAAGGATTTATAGTTGTTTGATAAGTATGGCCCCAAGCAACAATACCATATATCAAATATGGATAAATTAAGGAATATTAAAGATTTACAAGAACATTCAAGTTAACAAAATGCCGTGCTTTTGAAATTACTCCAATACTTCGTTTTAACTTACTAGAAATGAAAGAGATATGAGCTTTCCAATTCAGTTGACAATCCATTGTTACACCAAAACAACACAGTAAATGATATGTAAAGTTGACCATTATACAAATCATTTTATTTTGACTATTTCAATTTCTTTTCTTTTTTTTTTAATCTGATGAAAGACTATATGCTGCTTTCTTATGCCCCATAAAGCATTTTGATCTGGCTCATTTACCTCTTCTGATATATGCTTCACTTGTCACACAGATAGGCTTCAATGTGATGCTCTGTGCAAAATGCTCAGTGATTTGTGACAGGAGAAAAGAATTAATTTAATTTAGCAAGCGACAAGCAAAGCATAAAGCCTTTCAACATAGCAACATAGCAACTCAGAAGTTGACTATTTGAGGGGTACTTCGCATTTTTTCATGTGCTGTGAAAGGAAATCCGTGAAGGATAACAAGTTATTGTACTATAATGCAAAGTGCAACTCAAAACCAGTATTTTTACTTCTTTCGGAAGATGGGATTCCTGTGGCATGGCATGTTTTGCATATTGGGATACCTGTGTAAAGTATCTTCATTTTGATTGGTTGTTGGGGCAAACTCCAAAAATTTAAAAACCTGCGCCGGTGAGTTCCAAGTTTCATTCCTTTTGTTCGTTCGATTCTGTGAGAGGAATAAAGAAGGAATCATGTCTGATTTAATGGACGCAGGAGAGCTCGCTTGTACTGTTAGCGTAGAAAGCCTTAACCCTCTCAACGGTACCGTTGCGCGAAGACGAGCCTACAAAAACGTTTCGGTAGTCTGTTGTAGAGATGAGTTTCGCGATATCATCCTGAGAATTTTGTCAAAGAAATCTCCTCTTGGGAAGACGTATCGATTGAGAGAGATTACAATTCATAAACGATTCCTACAAGAAGGTAAAGCAACGATTAAACTGGTGACACAGAACATACAACTACTTCTATCTAATTGTCCGCCCAGTAAACTTGCTTTATTCTTAAAATGTTTGTCGTCGAAACTTGCCCAGAAAAAGGAATCTGGTTTCGCCAGTGAAAGAACAAGAATTCGAAGTGAAATGCCACGGATTTTCGAGAACATTAGCCCTCTTTCTGAGAGGGATTTCAATGTCAGTAAAAAGAGACCGTTTAGAGATGTGAACGGCATTGGATCTACACCTAAACGCTGTAAACGAGATGACAGTAGTATGCCAGGTGGTCCTCGAAAGAGGCTTCATTCTATATCTTCTACTTTACAAAATAATCTCACTGCAGAACAGTTGGAGGTCATCAAAGCCGTTCGCTCGGCTCGTAATGTCTTCTTTACCGGTAGTGCAGGCACTGGAAAGACTGTTCTTCTTCGCAAACTTCTTGGTATTTTGCCTCCTGAGGGAACCTTCGTTACTGCAAGTACTGGGGCTGCTGCGTGTCATATTGGAGGAACAACTCTACATGCATTTGCAGGTATTTGTCATTATATGAAATTACGAAGTGTATTTTTTTTTTTTTTTTTTTTTTTTAACATATTTATTGGGCATATAAGAATAAAATAATACAAAAACTATCTATGCTACCCAATGGGGAAAGTGCGAACGGAACTCGAAGTCCCATGCTAGGCGCTTCCCTTTGTGTATGTATGGTTATGATCACTCACAGTACTAATCCTTCTTTAGGTATTGGCAGTGGAAGTGCTACCATTGAGCAATGCATTGAGTTGGCTTCTAGGCCAGAAAGATCACGTCTATGGAAGAATTGTAAACGTCTTATCATCGATGAAATATCAATGATTGATGGTGATCTTTTTGACAAGCTTGAAGCAGTGGCATGCAGCGTTAGGAATAATGACAGACCTTTTGGTGGAATACAGTTGATCCTGTCAGGAGACTTTTTACAATTACCACCAGTCTGGAAGAGTAAAGAAGGAAAGGCAAAAAAGTTTTGCTTCCAGGTATTATATTCTATTAATATACAAGTCAGGCCAGCATGTTGTTTCCAACAAGCTAATCTTATTATCAAATTTCTTGTCATAGGCTGATAGTTGGCAAGACTGCATTAGCACTACTATTGAGCTGACAAGTGTGTTTCGACAAAAAGATCCCATGTTTGTATCAATTCTGCAGAACATTAGAGTTGGAAGGTAAAATATGCATAGCTCTTATCCCTGGTAACAGGTAGGCAGTACAACAGTAGTTAAATTACATTATTCTTATAATTCTTTTCAGTTGTCCTGAAAAATTAGTTTCCAAGTTGGTAGAAACAAGAAACCACACAATAGAAAAAGATGGCATCTTAGCAACCAAACTGTGTACCCATAAAGAGAATGTCGATCAAATCAATGAGATCCACATGTCAAAGATCAATGGTAAAGTGCACACATTTACAGCTTGTGATAGTGATCCAGGACAGACACATGTGCTGTCCAAACAACTTGCAGCACCTGAGAAAATAGACCTTAAAGTTGGAGCACAGGTGAGGATGAAAAGACATTAGTGGACATCATTAGCTTCCAGGGTGTGATATTTTGCCCATTTCAGATCATTTGTGATTCCCTTGAGTATCATTCCTTTATTTGGATGCAAATGAAACAGAAATCCTATTCATAAAGGAATAACATGTGGTCTGAAGTTTAAGAGCAAAATACATTTGATATTTGTATAATCAAACTCTTATTTTTTCTTATCCACTAAGGTTATGCTAGTTAAAAATCTGAACGTCAGTGAGGGTCTGGTGAATGGGGCCAGGGGTGTGATCAAGAGCTTTGAAAAAGGACATTCTGGTACTGGTAAGACTCTGAAAAATTAACTTATTGTCATTGCATTTCATTATAAAATATACTGTAGATGTCTCATTTCATAAAATGTAGAAATTAAAAGGACTATTTATTTGAAGGAAACCCTATTATAAAGTTTACCTGTGGTGTTGAAAAGGTCATCACTGCCGAGAAATGGGTCATACATCTCCCTGGAGGGGGAATGGTCACAAGGCGTCAACTACCCCTAAAGCTTGCTTGGGCAGTGTCTATTCATAAGAGCCAGGTAAATAAATAACACTGTACGTATCAATACCACATTAATCAGTATTCAAATTCTACAATTCTTCAAGAGGCAATGTGGGGCTTTAGTTGTGTTGTGTGCTGCTACAGCACTGTCTGTGCAGTTCATGCCTGGGGTTGCAAGGTTAAGGCTTGACTGAACTGCATGTGTGATTTGAGTTTGTTAGATGTGTTGTTGTCCCTTGCCACACAGGTTTTTCTCCCTCTATGAAAATCAAAATGTGAGTTGAGTGTTTGAAATAGTGAATGTAGTGGAAGACGAAGTGGGTGTGGAGTTAACCTCATGGAATTGTAGAGCCCCTTATAGGGAGTAATGATTGTAAAATATAGAGTTTAATTATTTTCTCACTTTGAAAAAAACCACATATTTCCTGATATATCACATATTTTAATAGTTTCAAATGGTATATTTTTGGATTGACAGGGTATGACATTAGACTGTGTTGAAATGTCTTTAGCCAATGTGTTTGAATATGGCCAGGCATATGTAGCTCTGTCACGTGCTCGTAGTCTTCACAGCTTAAGGATACTGGACTTTGACAAGAAATGTGTTAGGGCACATCCAGAAGTCTTGCGGTATTATGGACGACTACGTAATGAACAACAAAGTTTGCGCAGAGTGGTTAACAAATATGAACAGGAAAATGTATGCCCTTGATGACACCTTGTGCAGTCTGTTATTTATTTATTTTTTGAGTTAGACTAGTAACATATCATTTTTACATATTTTATCTATTTGACCTAATGATTTTCCAAAGTAACACTAATTATACCTGCACTACTAATTTATTTATTTTACTTTTCTTTGGACTTAAATTTGCTCCTAAAGTTGAAATAAAGACCATCACTATTATCTGAATTATGTACTGAACTTTAAAATTATTTATTTAATAGAGTGGTTTTCATTAACCTAGGAAACAAAGCGTAATAAGCTCATTAGTGTTTAGTTCAGTTTAGTTGGTCAGAAACAAAAGATGGGAGGGCAAAGCGGCTTGTCTACTGAAGCTTTTTTTTATACTTCAAAGTATAATAAAGTATATGTTACAGGTTAATGAAAATTACTCTACATAGGATGTTTGAAATTTGGCTATCATAATTTTACAGTGCGACTACAATAACTGAGACCACAGCAAGAACCAATCAAAATGTAGAATGAAGAAAATGCATTCTAACTTTGGGTATTCAAGCTAATTAGAAACTTTGACAGCATGAGTTGTTTACAAATTTGTCTTTTTTTGTCATGGGTATCAGAATTATTTTCTTGCATCAGATGGGCTCAATGTTGAAATGTTATTGTTTTTTGATGGTCTCTGATTGGCTTGACTAACCAAAGTTGGAATGCATGTGCATTGTGTTCAATTCTATATTTTGATTGGTTCTCCCTGTGGCCCAGGTTATAGAAGTCACATAACTAATGAAATAACCCTTCCCTTATGGTTGTATTGAATATCATGTGAAATTGTAATACACGTGTCTATTAAACTTTCCAATTACTATCCATTTAATATTGAAAATGATATTAACAAATGAACAGTAATGCATTTTTGAATAAGTATGAAAAATTTTAATAATATCTAATACTCTAATAAAATTAGCTTTTAGTGCAACTGATCAGGGTATCTGTTTCAAGTGTTAAGTAAAATTGTTCTAGCTGACATTACAGATAATTACTTTCTAGTAAAAACATAGAGATTAGCTGCAACAGAGAACACAAAAACCACAAGTAAACACTTCACTAGGACTGACCATAGTCGGGTGGGTCTACTGCTGTCTGTCACCTGTCAATCAAACAAAGTGATGGCAAGTTGGTAAACCTGAATATGGTATCATTGATTACAAACTATTTTTCTATATTGATATTTGATGATCTGTGGTAACATCATTTCTAATGTATTCATATCAGTCTACTGAGTAAGCATCAAAGGATGATAAATATAGTCGACATACTAGAGTATGAAGCTGTTGGGCAAACACATCAAAAGAGAACTTGCTCATGACATGAGGTCGTCCTGCCTTCCCAAGTTTTTTAGAAAGACTTTCATCTTTAACAAACTTTTCCATAGCCATTGCAAATGATTCAGCGTCTGGGTTGCACAGGAATCCAGTTTCATTACTGCTTATGGTCTCTAATGGTCCTCCACTGTTAACAGCTACGACAGGCCTTTCAGCATACATTGCTTCAATAGGAACCAGCCCAAAGTGTTCATTACTTGGTGTGTAGACCAGACAACTACAACAGTCAAGAAGGGCAAGTTTTTGGCTGTCAGAGAATGATCTGATGAAGGTCACATGGTCTGTCAGTTTGTAACGTGTCGCAAGAGCTTGTAGTTCTAGATAATGCTGCTTGTTCTCTACAACTCTCTCATCATATCCACCTTTAAAACAAAAGAAAAGGTTCAAAGAGTATAAGTTTCTCTCATTAAAGATGCAGTGTGCAATTAGATGAGCACTGAGGGAAGGATGGAGTGGAGAATCAACATGGTAGCATGCAATACCTGCAATAATAGAGTATGCAATACCTGCAATAATAAGATGAGTATGCTTCCATTCCTTATCATTCAGTTTGTTCTTTAACCAACCCATTGCTTCCAGTGCTAAGGGAAGGTTCTTTTTTCTTTCATAACGATTTATTGATAGAAAGACAGTTTGTGCTGTTTGTGGGATCAAGTCTTTGATGTCTTCATTACTGAAGGGAACATGGAATGACTTGAAGTTAATTGATGGATATAGAACAGCAGGTTCAATGCCTTTTAAAGTCTTGAATGTATTGCTGAATGTTCTTGCAGTAAATCTGCTGTTCACTAGCACCACATCAGCCATTCCTGAAGGAAATATAAAAAAAGTCTAATGTAGAATCCTGGTTATAAGCCCTCGTGATATAAGCCCACCCCTCTGCTAACAGAGATGTTCTCTTGTTTATAAGCACACCCCTCCTTCCCAGTTATAAGCCCACCCCTCTGCTAACAGAAATTCCCTCCCAGCACTGTTATAAGCCCACCCCTCTGCCAACAGAAATGTTCTTTGTGTACCTACCTGTGGTAACCTCTTCCAGCCAATCAAGAGGTGCTCGATACATCCTTTTTAAGAAACTCTTCCTTTGAGTTAGCAATAGGTCAGGAAAGTGACAGTAGAACAGTACTTTGGCCTTACTGCACTTCAGTACTGGAATACAGGCTGATACTTGGTCACACAGAATCACGTCTGGTTTGAAACCAGAAAACCAAACCAGGTAAACAGCTGCATAAATCATTCTTACATAGGCCCAGAATGCGTACAGACGTCCAAATATGTGTCTGGGTAACCAGTCACCTACTGCTGTTACCCTCAAGCTACCATCTTTGGTCTCTTGAAAACAGTGGCTTGGATCATGATGTGATGTAATAAACTGAATATCATGACCATGGGACTTTAATGCTAGACCAGAATCAACTACGAACCTCTCTGCTCCTCCTATGCCGAGATCTGGATGAATAAAAACAACCTTTACCATCATTAAAACCACCACAAGACGACACAAAACTAAGGAAAACTGAAGGTGAGCCCGTGATATCCCCGGTCAGCAGGATAGGTATTTCCCATCATCCCCTGCAGGCGCGTAGCTTGAAGCAAAATGGCGGCCGAAGGGATTTGAACAGGAAGACATTCGTACTGCATTATAACAGGACTTACAGCACTTAAATTATTACATACGAACTAGTTTGTATGATATTATATTAGAGGAATCCTAAAGCTTTGAAAATGAGTGATATTCGTGACATTTTGGAGCTGGAGCAGCCAGGACTGTACCCACCAACCAAAGAAGCTATCGTTTCTGGCATCAAAGTAAGCTATAGTCACTCCATTTATTACTTGAATGATACAAATTTACAGTCGTTTGCATCTAAGCGTGAACACCAGACAGCAATACACGTTCTAAGTGAGCCTGAAACTCGTATATTTGATGGCTAAAGGGTCAACGTTTGACGGTCTCCATTGAAAATACAAACGTTAACTTTTTAGCCACCAAGCATAACAGTTTCAGGCTCCACCTAGAACATGTTTTGCTGTCTGGTGTTCACGCTTAGATGCAAACGACTGTATATATATCTAAAAAGAACCTTAGTAGATAAGTTTATTGAGGATAATCTTTGCATCTTGTTAGAAAGTCCTGTCTTATGAATAGATTGAAGCAAAACACCAGGAGACAACTAGAAAAATAGAATAATGAAGAATGTAAATCAACATTTTTCATAGTTAAAAATTATGGAACTTTCACATGTGTAAGGTAACATGTTTACCTTCTTGACTTCTTTAGCCCAAGAAACCAAAGAGAATTTCAGATATTCCAATCAAGAGACCAGAGGGAATGCATAGAGAGCTCTTTGCTCTACTCTATAATGATAGCAGGTATGTTAAGTTCTTGATCACCATCATAATGCTGGGTATGCTGGGGGTGGGGTAGGGAGTACTCCTAAACATTTTTCCCCGGGATGCTCCGCCCAGACTCACAACCCCTTACCCTAACATATACTAGATTTTGGCATATCATATATAGTACCTTGCATATGCCTTTTTTCCTGAAAAGACACCCCTTTCATATACCTTGGCCTGAAAAGGTAGTCATTTCATATACCTTAATTTTGAAGAAGCAGACAAGATATGATTATATTGATCGTAATAACAAATAAATAAAATTATTCTATTCTTTTCTATTCTATCGTCGGTGGAAATAGCGTACAAGTTTCACTTCATTTTCTTGAATGAATGATCATTTTTGCTTCCTCTTTCCTTTTTTGTGAATTCCCAACCCTTTTCTATACCAAAACTCACAAATTCCCAACCCTTTTCTATAACTCAGGCCTGAAAAAAAATTCCCCTTTTGGGCGGAAAGATACCTTTATAGTCCACTTTAAGTACCCTCCCCCTGGAGTAACCTCTGTTCTTGATCATTATCGTAATACTAATTCATGGATTTATTTCAGAGATTCACCACCCTTAGCTACCTCAGACACAACAAAAGGATACAAACAGTTGAAAGCCAAACTTGGACGAAAACATGTCAGAACTTGGAGGTGGGTGCCATTTACAAATCCTGCAAGAACTGATGGGGCTGTGCTAAATCACTGGAGACGTACTACAGATGAAGCTAAAGAATATCCCTTTGCAAGGTTTAATAAGGTACATATGATGTAAAGTTCTGTTATTCTGCATGATCATGGCTGCATGTAATATACTGCAAGTATCATACTAATATTTAAATGTTTCAGAAAGTTGATGTTCCTACATATACCGATGAAGAATATCAGGTAACACCTGTAGTACTTAAGTATTGCATATACTTTATTTAAAGAATATTGATGAGGATCACTTCATCAGAGATCTATAAACTTAAGGTGCATCCAAGTTAAGGCTTTATAGACCCACATAAAGGTCAGTCTCATGTCCCATCACAGACTACAGCTGTACCAGTGGAATCTCTTCAGCTAGTGCCCATGTCTTGAAATTGGCATGTAGTTGCTGTCTTCAAATTATGGGAGCCTTTTTGCCTCACTGTGCATTTACTAATAATTATTCAAACCTCTATTATACAAAGGGCCGTGTTTGTGATGTACATGGCACTCTAATTTGACCAAAGGGTTTGTGAATTATTCAAAAGTTTTTGAAGCTGTTCTACACAGCCTTGTGGGCTTACACCTGGCAAAACACTCCTGCTCGTGTATTAACTCATTATGAACTTGTAAAGATGTCAATGTCTTTGCCATGTAGATGTATCTTCATGATGGACCTCCTTCTACCTGGACTAAACAAGAAACAGATTATTTATTTGACTTGTGCAGGTACAAATCTAACTTGTATTCTTTGTCATGCTTTTACCCAGGACAGCTGATAATGGTAGCTTAGAAGTTTCTCACTGTCATTTTTCATTATTTCAGATGTTTTGATTTAAGGTTCATTGTCATCCATGACAGATATGACACCAAGACACATCAGGTAAAACTATCAGTAAGTCGATTTACACAATATGCATTAAGTAAAGAGATTTAATCAATTTGTTTTTACAGAGCCGTACAATAGAAGAACTGAAAGACAAGTATTATAGTTGTGTAACAAGATTACTGAAGGTTGGTTTTCTTGTAGGTTATTATTAGAGTATTATTAGAGTATTACAGTAAGATCTGATGACAGTTTACTATTGTGGTTCTCAGGCACGAACACCTACAGGTCAAGAACCTCCAGACATGCCATCCCAATATGATGCTCAACATGAAACAGAAAGAAAGAGGCAACTGTTGAAACTCTACAATCGAACACAGGAACAGGTAATGGACTGGTATACTGCATGGGTATACTGCATGGGTATACTGCATGGGTATACTGCATGGGTATACTGCATGGGTATACTAGAGTTGGTATTTTACATGTAGTTGGATAATGCTAAATTACGGTGTTGTTACAGGTGCAAGAAGAAGAATTGTTAATGTCTGAGTTACGTAAGATTGAGATGCGAAAGAAGGAAAGAGAGAAGAAACAACAAGATCTCCAGAAGCTTATAACAGCTGCAGACAATAGTGCAGAAAGCAGGCAAAAGTATGTAGCTATCTATTTAATGAAACCCCCTCATCTCCTGTTGTAAATTATATTTTAATCTTTGTATTCTAGGCGTGAAAAGAAGCCATTGAAGAAAAAATTACCAAAAAAGAAAGATGGTACAGAAGGCAAGCAGGTAAGAGCAATAATGGCATCAAGAAATGAAGAAAATAACTATTGTTTTATGAATGACATCATTATCTGTTGTAAACAGCCTGAAGTTACGAGCACAGGTGTTAAATTCCCTGAGAACAAAGGAGCAGGAGTCTTCCTAAGAAGTGCCAGAGTAAGTACAGGAAATATCACGAGTACTTTGTCAGTATGTTTGTTTTTTACCGAGAATAAAAAAAATCCTTTTTTCTTTTCAGATGAAAATGCCTACTTCAGTAGGAACAAAGAAAGCAAAAGCTGTAGAACAACTGCTTGAAGAACTTGGTGTTGGTGAGTATGGCTTGAACAGGATGGAAAAGGGGGTGAGACTTACAACAAACTTTACTGACTGATGTATCTGTATCCCTTAGATTTGCAGCCAATGCCTACAGAACATATTTGCCAACAATTTAACGAGCTGAGAAATGAGATGATTTTATTGTATGAGTTAAAGCAGGCAGCTGGAAACTGTGAATTTGAAAAACAAACATTGAAGTAAGTCCTTTTGATACTCTACTTAATAAACTGCTATTAAAATGATACTCATGTGTTATATTTGTTACTCATACTACAGACATCGTAAAGAAGCTCTTGCACCCGTCAAGACAATAGGTATGACCCAAGCTACCATCTTGATTCTAGTTTGTAGTGTGCTTATATTGATTCTCTTTTCTTTGCATCCTCAGAAACCCCTCCTCCTCCTCCCATCACTAAGGTAAGTAACTGATAGAGCGTTTTCCGTATGAGTGGGAAACATACGGTACTGTCTTAAAGACAAGGTACTTTATTCTCTAAATGTGGTACTTAAAGCACATCTATATTGTTTGATCAGCAGACTAGTCCCCAGTCAGCTACACCATTAATAGATGCTGTGACATCTTCGCCTGGCACACCTAACGCGGTAAGTACATTGTAGTATTGACCAATGAAATCAACGAACAGAATTGATTGACATATCTTGTATTTCTTTGTTCACGAGATTAATAATAATAATTTATTCGCACCTTTATAATCTAATTTGAAGATGATAATAAATTACGATGTTTAGCGGTACAGATTGTCTTAATAACCACCCATATATAATGGGTAATGAAAGATTATCCTTACATACCTTGCGACTACAACATCACTTCAAAACGAAATTATACTTTTTTTTCATTTCAGAGGAAAAGAAGAACTGCTTCTACCTTCTTGGAACAAAACCCACTCAAGAAAACTAAACGTTTCTAACTATTAGTCTATCACTGATGAACCATCCCTGTAAATATTACATGAAAAATAAACCCGACACCGGTACTTTAATATGCTGACAAAATTACTTTGATGGACCATGCTTATGGTGGAAATCTGATTGACGTCCGTCCCGTATTCAAGGCTAGTGCGTGGTCAGATAGTTTAAATGTATCTATTGTACACTAAGAGTACAGAATTAATTCTGCTGCAGAATTCTCTTTGAAAGTTCACCGACCGTTACATTTAATAATGCTTAATAGAAATGGCTCATTCAGACTCCGATAAGTTGACCATTTTTCTCAAAACACTGATTAGCAATAACCTAAAAATGCGCCGTTATTTATCTGTCTCCAAAACTCTAGTTTGTTGTAACCACTCACTGACTGCCGCCTGCCACTACTAAGCTGCCAAATCGATCAGTCGTAGAAAAGAAACGGCTTTTACCTGAAACAAGTTAACGCGATGCCGATAAAATGTTAGATTCGAGTTTAATGAAATATTGACGTTGGACTTGTGGTTTTGATTCTGTTGAAGTAAAACTAAAATAATCTGTATTTGATGAGGGTGGTTGCTATATATTGTCACTGAAGACAGCTACTGAAAACCAGAACTATTTTTCTGAAATAAGTTAAAAGGCAAGAAAACGGCCTGGCTAATGAAATAAAGATACTTGAGAAGTGACGGGTGTTGTTCGAGTCCACAAATGAATCCCTTCAAGTTAATAACCCAGAATGAAGTGCCATCAATAATGTAAACCATGCGGTTACGATAATCATGTTAGGTGTTGAAGTTTCTATACTCTACTTCCTTTATTTCCTGTATATTTGATTCCAAAATTCCGTTCTTTCATTGCTTTCATTGGACTGGTACATTTCTTACATGGACATCTAGAATTGTTGCGCTGGACTTCCATATTGTGAAATTGAAGTTGGTAAAAAGAAGCCTTCAAGAAAATCAGTCTTAATTGGTTGACATTCACCTTACCTGCTACGTAAGCCAGGCTAATTTTGGCACCCTTTTATTTGTTTACTTCATTTGAACAGGATCCGCTTGTTACGAAAACGAGTCATAAGAAAATCCCAATCTCTAATGATTGTCAGTTAAAGTCTGACCCAAATGCTGACAAGTCTAAGTCATTTCTCATCTGACCAAAGGCTAAATAATTGGTTCTAAGGTTACTTTATGTTCAATGAGTATGGTAAGGACTGATAGATAGATAGATAAGCTACTTACAACAATAAGATAACTTATCTTACTACATGTTCAAGGTCAGACTGATGCACGGCAACAAAGACAAAGATAGTTCTCATCCCTAGCTATCCAACTGAGGCACCTAAGACTTGCTCAGTCAACCTGAAAAAAATACATTGGTCAACTTGATCCATTTTTAGTCAAGGTAAGACCTAAGTCAGTCTTTGAATCATGTTCAATGTTGGTGTGTGGGTGGAACCCGAGCATTCAGTTCTCGTATCAGCTCTTGTCGGTAGAAATGCCAATGTAAGCCAACTATTGGCAAATGGAATGTTGCAGAACAAGAGAAAATAAATACACAACGAGTTGTTTGTTTCATGGTGCCCCAGAATGTGTGTTAGTTGAGTGAAGTACTTAGTGACTATTACAGTCTGAACCTGCATAGCATTCAACAAAACACAGAATTAAAGTATTAGGTAAAAGTGGAGATAGCAGGTGGCCTTTGTGGTACACGAAGCTATTTTTTTAGATCGGTAGTCGTGAACGCCGGGTTGGCGGTGGTCTTTATATCTATATATTACAAGATATACTCTACTATACGCGCACATTCTCATCTACATAACGTTTGCGGTACAATATTCCTCATTACTCTAAATGTACTAAGTGTTTTCTATTAAGGTCTGACTTCTTACTTATAAAGACTTGTAAGACTTCCGGCTATTCAAATCGTAACGTGAATACTAAAGAATTAATGTAGAATACTATACAACAAGGCGTTATTGCTAGAGGATGGGTGAGATTTTCTCGCCAAGACAGGTTTACCGTGAGGGAACATGACAGACTGATCGAGTAATGAACCAGAAGCTATTTCATCTATATTTGATGGGTTTTTTTACATTAGTGAAATTTAAGATATCATCTTGCTACAATTAACCAGAAGCACTCATGATTAACATCAAATAATTGTCATTTCTTAAAATAACCAATTAATAGTATTTGTTGAAAATAGCAAGATTCTTTTATTCCATTGCCTGTGCTAACCGAGGATAAAACTAAGAAAAACACAATTGATCATATTGCAGTCAAAAAGACTTGAGGGCGACAAAACCTTGTTCAAGCATCATGCAGTTCATGTTCTGGTGTTTGTACCCAGCAACCATAGCGCTATCTGCTGTGTAATGGTGATCAATACCGTGGATACTCCACGGATTGAATATTATACATACGAGGACTGTAATACATTCAACATTGCCGATTCTCAGTGAGCTAGAATACATGGGACCTGAGGGGGACTTGATTGTAGACTGTATCTTTTCACCGATCGCTGGCTTCAGTTGCACTATGGGTGGTTTATTGATAGTGACTGCTCTAGTCATTGTTAGGGTGGCGTGGGATGTTTTTCCTAAACGGAAGATTGATGTATGACACGTTATAACAATATATCGTATTCCCATGCAGCTATGCTGAGCATGTGTGATCATGTTTTCCCCCCGATTTTCTGTTAGAGTCAACAAAGGTGTTCCATTCTTCATGAACTCCAAAATACAGCGACTATTCCTGTTTGTGGTATTCCTGTGGTTACTGGACGTTCTTCCACTATTCGGGTAAGAAACTACACTTTGCTTTATCGTACATAACCATGCATCCTGTTAAACCTCGCTTGTTTCTTGGAACAAGCCCAAACAATGAGGGTTTGAGAATTTCCCGCGAGTTTCACGAAAGAGTGGTGATTAACTCAGGAAATAACACTAATATTATGTTTCCAGGAACGGAAAAGTGAGTGCAGAATCCTTCAATGTTACAGAGCTGGCAAAGGAAACTAAAGTCATCAAAAGATTGCTGAGAAAATACGATAAATATGCTCGTCCATTGGTCACTCGTGAGTACTTCATCTTACTTTATTACTCTGTGACAGAAAAAAGAGGATCTTATCAAAAAATGCATTGACTGATTACTGCATCTTGTTCATGTAAAAAAAAAAACATCCAGGATTTTACAACAGAGACGGCATCGACAGTAGCGACTTACGCTTGCAACCTGCAAAGCAGTAGATCAACAGTTGACATGTACACATCATAAGTACTAAGAACAGTTTTGGATGGAGATCGAGAGCAGATATATTGAATGTGTTTTGTATTCAGAAAAACCAACTCAAGTCAATATCAGCATGGCAGTACAGGCCTTCAGTCAAATCAAGGAGTCAAACATGGTAAGTCAGTCGTCCTAACATGAATACTTGTGAATACTTGCACAATTAACTGATTGAAAAACTATTGTAATGAATTAACTAATTATAGATTGTTGTGTTCAGGACTTTGAAGTGTTCATGTACCTGCGGCAAGAATGGAACGACCCCCGTTTGGCTCACCAAAACCAAGCCAAGTTATCTTTGACGAAAGAAAGAGTGAATGATATTTGGACACCAGACACATACTTCAACAACGCTAACGAGTATGAAGTGTATACTGTGAACAAACTAGTGCTTATCTCTGGTAATGGGGATATCTATTACAGTGGAAGAGTTAAAGTCAAGGGAGCTTGTCAGATGAACCTTGTAAACTTCCCTCTTGATGTACAGAGATGTTCACTTATACTTGAGAGCTGTAAGTAAACACCATCGAATACAATCACCATAGCAACTGTTGCCTTAGTAACACATGTTTATTTCTTGACTTCCAGTCGCGTACACTGTTGGTCAGATGAATTTTAAATGGAAGGAAGACAACCCTGTGCGCATTTTCAATCGAGATCTGGCAGAATTTGACGTTGTAAAGTACGAGATCCTAGAGCGCAACGCTACGTATGTATCTGGTAAGCAAGCCACTAGCATTTCCCGTCTCTAGTCATCTCTAGTCATCTCTACTCATAGTTTTAAGATATATATTTTAATCTCAAATTCAGGAAAATACAAGAACTTGGTCGTTACTTTCACGTTTCATCGGCGGATGGGATTTTATTTCATCCAATTCTACATCCCTTGTATTGTCATGGTAACGTTGAGTTGGGTGTCCTTCTGGATGGATCGATTTTACATCGGCGAACGAGTATCCCTTGGGATAACGACAGTACTAACGATTGTGTTCCTGCTGGGCTCGAGTAACTCGACAATGCCCCGAGTCAGTTACGCCAAGGCAATCGACTGGTATCTGATTGGTTCGTTTATGTTCGTGTTTTCGACTCTCGTTACTGATTTACTGATTTATCGGTTCAGTAGAAGTGCTGATTCAAAACGACTCGACAGCAAGAATGGCAAAGAGGTGGGTGTTATTCCAGTAGCAGCAGGTGTTAGTTCATTTACATGATGATCTAACATGGCAACTATATGAGGTTAACCGCAAACAGCCTTATGAATGAATTAGAAAAAAGAAAACGGGCCATTCCAAATCCATCGCATTATCTGAAGTAATTTTTAACAACAATATCTCACGTTACATATTTTCCTCACAACTGCGCGCACAACATGCTGACGACACGAATAATCGCTTCGTGTAAATCGACTGTACAACTTGATTATGGCAGCTTAAACTTAGGGTAAGCATACATGTTGCGCGCCACAGTTGTGTTGCCTTTTTAAGTGATATCTCCGCATGGCAGTTGAAGATATTATATTCTTTAGCCCCGTGTGTAATGGTTTTGACAACTCTAATTCATGTATAAGTAGGTAGGTAGGTAGGTAGGTAGGTAGGTAGGTAGGTAGGTAGGTAGGTAGGTAGGTAGGTAGGTAGGTAGGTAGGTAGGTAGGTAGGTAGGTAGGTAGGTAGGTAGGTAGGTAGGTAGGTAGGTAGGTAGGTAGGTAGGTAGGTAGGTAGGTAGGTAGGTAGGTAGGTAGGTAGGTAGGTAGGTAGGTAGGTAGGTAGGTAGGTAGGTAGGTAGGTAGGTAGGTAGGTAGGTAGGTAGGTAGGTAGGTAGGTAGGTAGGTAGGTAGGTAGGTAGGTAGGTAGGTAGGTAGGTAGGTAGGTAGGTAGGTAGGTAGGTAGGTAGGTAGGTAGGTAGGTAGGTAGGTAGGTAGGTAGGTAGGTAGGTAGGTAGGTAGGTAGGTAGGTAGGTAGGTAGGTAGGTAGGTAGGTAGGTAGGTAGGTAGGTAGGTAGGTAGGTAGGTAGGTAGGTAGGGAGGGAGGGAGGGAGGGAGGGAGGGAGGGAGGGCATGGGAGGGTGGCATGGGACACTGTGTAGGTAGGTAGGGGGCATGGGCCACTGTGTAGGTAGGTAGGGGGCATGGGCCACTGTGTAGGTAGGTAGGGGGCATGGGCCACTGTGTAGGTAGGTAGGGGGCATGGGCCACTGTGTAGGTAGGTAGGGGGCATGGGCCACTGTGTAGGTAGGTAGGGGGCATGGGCCATTGTGTAGGTAGGTAGGGGGGCATGGGCCAATGTTTAGGTAGTTGAAAAAGCAGTCTCGTTGCCGAGTACTGACTTGTCGTTTATTTCTATTTCACTTAACAGAGAAAGCACATTTCATTTCACTGCAAACATGGTTTCAAACCAGCCTATGTAGCAGAGACTAATGGTAGCATCTATGTTGTGTCGTATGAAGAAGAGAAAGCCAATCAATACATCAAGAATGCACTAAAAAATTGTTGTCTACCGCTGACCTGTCATCAACCAATCAAACAAGAAGAAGTGGATATCAGTATCGTCATCAACAAATGCTGCAGGATCATGTATCCTCTCGCATTCATTTTCTTTAACATTGTTTATTGGGCGAACCTGTTTCTAAGTGATGCGTAGATCGATGAGCGGACGAGTGTCGTAAAAGATGAACTTTAACAAGAAAAAAGTTGGATTCCAGAACTGACTCCTTCAGTCAAATTTACCAGCTGAAGAGCTCAACAAATTCTCCCTAACTATAGGAAATGCAATGATTTATATATTCAGTATTAACTTGATGTTCAATAGCAGTTACTTGTACAAAGCAGAGGACTGACTGACCAACTAACGTCAACTGAGTAAATATTGTCTATCGGGAATACAACATGTTTATCAGTTAGCTAGCTATAACCACACTGTACATGTAACTATCAACATGTATCCTAACAGTTAGGGTCTACTGCTCTAGAGAGATACCATGTCTATAAATAGCTCACTGACAAAAGTGGATGCTGCTGATTTGAGGGAGGGAAGACATTGCTAATTATTAACAGCAAGGCTTACATGGATATAATATTGTCTAGTGTTTGTCACTGGCTGACTCAGCCAATCAAAACTGTTTTTGTCTCGTGTTTGTCACTGGCTGACTCAGCCAATCAAAACTGTTTTTGTCTCGTGTTTGTCACTGGCTGACTCAGCCAATCAAAACTGTTTTTGTCTCGTGTTTGTCACTGGCTGACTCAGCCAATCAAAACTGTTTTTGTCTCGTGTTTGTCACTGGCTGACTCAGCCAATCAAAACTGTTTTTGTCTCGTGTTTGTCACTGGCTGACTCAGCCAATCAAAACTGTTTTTGTCTCTGTCTCGTTTTTGTGTGTATTGTTTGTGACGTGAACAGTTCTATTGTAATAGTGTAGATAAGCTGTACATACAGCTAATCTAGGCAGGTTCTTACTCGCCTAAAGAATTTATTGATGTACTTGTTGCGATCAGCTAGGAACAATGCTGCCATAGTGTTAGAACATTTGTAACAAAATAATGCTCAAAATCAATAAAGCATAGAGAAATTAGGAATAACTAGTTCGTGCACAGAAAGTAGAATAGTTTTCAAGGGGGAGGGGTGGGGGAGAGGTTAGGTTTGGCCGTGATATGATACATATCCACGTGATGAGGTAAGCACAGACAAAAATAGATGAAATACCAAATAAGGTAATGTTCGAGTCGTAATACCATTCATGATGTTTTGGGTTTTATCAAATCAAATCAGTCAAATGACAATGTGAGGATAGTGGTGAGGGAATCTGGATCGTTGGTAAGCGAATCCAATTTAGTCCAATTTAACTAAAGAAATCAGAACATACCACATCACAGGTGCATCAGTGATTCTATTTCAGACTGACTCTCTAGTCAACCCCAATACAACGGACTGATCAACCCCGGTACTGCATCAAGTCACCAAGCTGAGGAAGGCAGCCATCAGCTCTATTGGTAAGTAAGGTGAGATTGGTAACGCCTAGTTATTAAGGGAAGCTATATGTCTTTTTCCTTGGCGTGCTTATGATGTGCACAGAACAAAATGCTGAACTACGCTAGAGGCTGGGTCGATTTGAACGGCTTATGATATCATGCAGAAATAATGATTGTACAAGAGAGATAACATGCTTGATGTAAATATACAAAACTGTCTAAACATAACAGAACAGCCACTTTGAGATAAGAACCCGTTATTCAAGTAAGCAGAGTTAGAACTCTGTATCAAGGTCGGTGATATTCCTGGTTCAAGGAATACTGATCATTGAGCTGAGTATATAGGCCAAATATCAATGTTATTGAAAGAGGATGCAATATTTTTACTCGTTTGTTCAAATACGTAAAAAAAAAAAAAGCTAAAACTGCCCAGCGAAAATCATTAGTATTTTAAGAACTTGAATATGCTGCCCGTTTATCTGGGGCTGTCTTTTCATCATGATTTCTTTCGCAGATTTCTTTTTTCTTATGTAAAAAAATCCCTTTTCGTCAAATTGCTTCATTAAATATCAATTTCAAGTGGTAAACCGCTAACAAGATTTGATCAAGCATTCGTTATAACCCGTAATGTTCTATTTATTTCATGGTATTTTCAGGAGAATGATCATCTTTACTTTATATTTCTCTGTACTTTTCCTTCTCCAAGGCTCAGCCGAAAAGGCCAGGTGAGAATTCTTGATTAAGATATTGTATCTAGCTGTAACAGCTATATACTGAGCATGCGCTAATGCACCGAAACCACGTCTGGATCCTGAAATACGAGTCTTGGATTGGCTCAGTTGCATCAGCGTATCACAGATACTTATTATATATGATCGGTTAATTAGTCAACACTTTTGGGTGATAAACCGTGGGTACCTCTAGTAACATACTTATTGCAATAACATTAGTCCCCTCTAGTAACATACTTATTGCAATAACATTAGTCCCCTCTAGTAACATACTTATTGCAATAACATCAGTCACCTCTAGTAACATACTTATTGCAATAACATTAGTCCCCTCTAGTAACATACTTATTGCAATAACATCAGTCACCTCTAGTAACATACTTATTGCAATAACATTAGTCACCTCTAGTAACATACTTCTTGCAATAACATTAGTCACCTCTAGTAACATACTTCTTGCAATAACATTAGTCCCTTCTAGTAACATACTTATTGCAATAACATTAGTCACCTCTAGTAACATACTTCTTGCAATAACATTAGTCCCCTCTAGTAACATACTTATTGCAATAACATTAGTCATCTCTAGTAACATACTTATTGCAATAACATTAGTCACCTCTAGTAACATACTTATTGCAATAACATTAGTCACCTCTAGTAACATACTTATTGCAATAACATTAGTCACCTCTAGTAACATACTTATTGCAATAACATTAGTCACCTCTAGTAACATACTTATTGCAATAACATTAGTCACCTCTAGTAACATACTTATTGCAATAACATTAGTCCCCTCTAGTAACATACTTCTTGCAATAACATTAGTCCCCTCTAGTAACATACTTATTGCAATAACATTAGTCACCTTCAAAGCTACAAATTAAGCTGAGACGGGCAAGGACTATGGGTAGATAGATATCTTTTCCGTTTTTTTTTTTTTTTTTTGTCTTTTGTAAATTTAAAAGTTGTGGAATGTTTGAAAGATGATATGCAGAATAAAAAGAGCTGTTTGCTTGGAAAGAAACATGTTACTTATTTGTTTCTCCTTAGTTGTTACTTAGTTGTACTGATTTGATTGCAGTATCGTGAAAGAACGAGATAACATGGATAGAAGGGAGATAACTAACGCTACTCAGCTGACGGAACGAATGCTTCATCCAAACAACTATGACAGAAGATCTCGACCAAACGCTGGAAGTAAGCAACATCGATTGTTGTTCGTTATACTCTAGAAACCCTTTTGATTAATATCATGTTTCTTGTGTGTTGTATTCTGATAGAGAAGGCTGTTGGAGTCTACTTGAGCATAGGTGTTCAATCCTTCACCAGTATCAAGGAGACAAATATGGTGAGACATGGCACATGAAAACATGCATTACACATTGATACAGCACGCAATATGGTGAGACATGGCACGTGAAAACATGCAATACACATTGATACAGTACGCAATATGGTGAGACATGGCACGTGAAAACATGCAATACACATTGATACAGCACGCAATATGGTGAGAAATGGCACGTGAAAACATGCATTACACGTTGATACAGCACGCAATATGGTGAGACATGGCACGTGAAAACATGCATTACACATTGATACAGCACGCAATATGGTGAGACATGGCACGTGAAAACATGCAATACACATTGATACAGTACGCAATATGGTGATACATGGCACGTGAAAACATGCATTACACATTGATACAGCACGCAACATGGTGAGACATGGCACGCGTGAAAACATGCATTACACATTGATAAAGCACGCAATATACTGTTCTTACACGTTTTCCTTCTCTCTAAAGGAATTCACCACATCGATGTTTCTACGCCAGGAATGGACTGATCTCCGATTGGCTCACGGGATGGATGGAACCATATCACTCGGGGGCAAGGACGTGGATAAGATATGGCGCCCAGATACATATTTCAATAACAACAACGATTATGAACTGCACCCAGAAAACCAGTTGGCTTTAATCTCCAAATATGGCGAAGTGTATTTCAGTGCGAGGTACGGTCTACCTGCATGATCCATACAGTCAAGGGCGTGTCCAGGAAGATTTGAAATAATTCAATAAAATGATGATTCAAACTGAGGGGCGCCGTTACCCCCCTCCCCTCCCCTCCCCCTGGATCCGCTACTGTATACAGTGGCTTTTTCTCATATTTTACTGAGAAACATTTCAATCTTTACATGATCTTTTACTTTTCTTTTCTGCTACTAGGATGTTAGTGAGAGCGTCTTGTCAAATGTACCTTCAAAACTTCCCTATGGATGTGCAGAAATGTTCGCTCGTCTTGGAAAGCTGTAAGTTAACAACTGACACTCGAATAACTGACCTCTCCCTATCGTCTTAGGCCTTTTCTTCTCCTTCCTCGACGTCTCTTTATCCATTACCTCGCCAGAATATCAATCACACCTAAACTATCCCTGCATCTAAATGAGTCAGGCTGATTGTCATGCACACCTTATGTGTGAACTACTAATGATCAACTGATTCATTTTGATATCTACAGTTGCTTACACTAATGACCACGTGTCATTTCATTGGAAGTGGTCCAAACCTATCACTATCTTCAACAAAGAGCTTGCTGAGTTTGATATGGATAAATGGGAGATAGAGGAGATCAACCAGACATATGTTGCAGGTTAGATTAACAAACAACAGCAGGATCGTATCGTTACAATCATAACACATACTTTTGATCAACAGGACGTTACAAAAACTTAAAGGTGTCATTCACCTTCAGGCGTCGCCTTGGTTTCTACCTGATCAACTTCTATGTCCCTTGTGTTGTCATGGTGATAATGAGTTGGATAGTGTTCTGGATGGACTGTAATTCTATTGGTGAGCGTATCTCACTGGGGATCACAACTATCCTGACCATCGTCTTCTTACTCGGATCCAGTAACTCGACCATGCCGCGCGTTAGCTATCCCAAGATGATAGATTGGTACTTAATGGGATCGTTTCTGTTTGTTTTCACTACACTTATCATGTGTCTGCTGATATTCATGTTGAACCAAATGTCAAGAAAAGAACGAGTCTCTCTGCCATTGGATCGACCACACCCAGTACTCACACCCAACTCAGCTGCCTCAACCCCAACGGTTAGTGACGTGCAAGAGACGTTTCCTACTCATTGAGTGTTACAGTACGAGTCATTATTGATATATGTATTTGTTCTTCCCCAGACCTCCCCCGAAGACATTTCTCATTACGTAGCAGATTCACAAGGAGCAGTTTACCCGATCATGCGCAGTCGTCGTCCCACTCAGCGTAAGAAAAAGACCCTGGTCATAAACCCCAACTTTTCCAAGAGCTTTTGTGGATTTCCAAGTCGCGTGACCAGGGGCAACATGGGACTTGTGTGCAACCAGTTGTGTAGGGTCCTGTTTCCTGTCGCGTTCCTGGTGTTCAACGCTGCGTACTGGACAACACTAGCATCCTGATAGTGATGTAAGAACACCCTGACTATAAGGTGATGATTAGAGTTGGTCACACTGATGTACAGTACAACCTGGTTAGTGTTCTCAGGAAAGACAAGCTTTTCTCTTTGAACTACTCCATTGGGTACTGACTGACATGGGTCGATTAGTAACATCCAGCCAAACACATGTAGTCCTGGGCTGGTGCGCAAGGAGCGACTTGTAGAACAGATTTGCAAATCTTAGTTCAGTTACAAGTTCTTCTGCCTCGGGTTCGATAACCATACTAAATGACTAGTTAGATAAGAAAAAACCAGAAAACAGTAGCATATATAGTGAAAAAAAGTAGGGTTGCAGCATGGAGATCAAGTAAGAAATAATGGTATTCTGCAGAACTGCAGTGTAGATATCAGTATTGGTGATAACGTAACAGATGATTTAATCTTACTTCATTGATTTCTTTACAATATTGATTGTAGATCAACGCAAATGCTATTATAAAATAAACATTGGGATCCCTCAGGTATCTTGTATCCATGTATTGAACTAGTGATTCGTATTCATTGGATGGTTTGCAGATGAACATGGCAGTGTATTTGATCTGCATTATGTTGCCATACTTTGAGTACAATATTATTCACTACATACAGTTCTCCACATTATTCCTCTTACTTTTTATTCTTATTTATCAATTACATTTTGTTTAAAATTTTTCTACTGTACAATGCTTTAAGAACTCTTTCTTGAACAATGATTTCTTGACTAAAATGACAAATGCAGGAGTACCTTGACGCACTATAAACCTGGTAAAAAATACAAAATATATTTGAATTGCCACAACAGCAAATATTTACATCTTAGCATGATAGACATACAGTATTTACTCGTTTAAGCACCACACAGCTCTTTAAATATTTAGTGTTTTGGTTGTGGTGCTTATTCGGGGGTAGCGCTTAAACGAGTAAATACGGTAGATGTTGCAGCTGTTTTACCTTTTATCAGAAAGAACTTTTTTCAGAGGACATGAACTTTCAACATGCCAAAGTTTTCCTGATTCTTGGTCTTCAAAATAAACCTTAGGAGTAAAGAAAACTGAGTTCAGTATTGAGATAATTGGCAATATCATAAGAACAAGAAAGTCCAGGTAATAGCAGGTGCACTGGATATCCCTTAAAACAGGTTAGTAGTAGCCAATGTAAATTACCTCAAGCATGTAAGGCTCATATTTATTTTCCTCATCCCATGGTGCTGAATCACCTTCAAACATCACTTGCAAATGTTCTATAAAACTGATTCATATAATTAAACAGTTATGTAACAAATAGAGAGTTCAAAATGCTTGTTTCAGGTAACTGTATTTTATCTCAGACTTACCTGTTTTCTTCACAAAATGCGCCAATAAAATCTGTTTGCTTATATTCTGGGTAGTAGAACATTACAGGCCAGTAGAGTCTTTTCTCAGCATCTATCTGTAATCTGGCTCCTGTTGGATGATGAGGATCCAAGTTGAATTTCGCTAAGTTCTTTCTCAGTCTGACTTCCTCCTCGTATTCATCATGATTGTCATCATCATCATCATCATCATCATCATTATCATCTGGTTTAGGTTCTTCTATTCTGATGTTACGACTCTGTTAAAAGGACAGAATGAAACTTCTCAGGTCACCATAAATATAATCCACTTACAAATAAAGAAGCGAATAAATGGAAGATTGATAGATGTTTTGAAATCTTTACCTTAATGGCATCAATCAATGCATCAAGTTCTTCATTTTTCTTTTTCTCTTTTAACTTTGCTTTCCGTTGATCTCTCTCAGCTTTTTTCTGTAACAAAAAATCTCATGTAATGCCAAAAACGAATGAATACTGAAAGAATGCTGAATATTAATTGAAATAGATGGCATTACCTGTTCAGCAACAGCATCTTTTCTTAACTTTAATAGTTTTTCATTATCGGGTTCAATATAGACATTGTTAAGTAAAATACAACTGAGAATGTACAAAGAAGTACAGGCCAATCCTAACAAACTAGCAAATGGTGTAAAATGTATAAAGTATTCCTAACTAACAACAGTTCTACCAATGGTACATAAAGGATATCTTCAGTCCTTTGTCACACCATGCTTTAGTGTGATCAAAGATTTGTAAATTAAAACAAGCATTTGCCCCTGTGAAAAAAAGGTAAAAAATATTGAAGGTTAGGAAAATTGATCATATGTCAATTCTGAATTGATAACAAATATTATAATTTTATTTTTTTGGTCTGGTATCCTCAAAATTGTGAGTTCTGATTGGCTATTGGAGCAGGCGGTATTTTCTATCTCTGCCTGTGGTCTGGTATCCTGACATTATCTGCACATACATGGGATAATAGATTCAGCTAAACAACAGCAGCAACAACTACTGTCCTAAAGTCAGTCCAGATAGGAAAGCCTTGTGCCCTTAGCCTTTAAAACAGACCTCAGCCTAACAGCCTTGCATGGTCTGTATATTCAAGACCTCAAGCACAATTGTTCCTGTTCTGGACGTCCTGGCCAGTAAATAACCTCTATTTATTAATAACAAAAAATACATATACACAGTAATAATATAGCATGATTTCATTTACCTCTCACAATGGCCTTTACGTAATTTGGATCAAATTTATGTGCCATTATCGTATCTTTGAGGGCAGACCTGTTGTTTCCTGAGCAAAAATACACACCACATAATTTAGTTTTCATTTTTATGGCCTGTACTGAATTCCCTTGGCATGTATAATGTGATCCATCTCCTTGCCCCTGTCCCTATCCATACCCCAATCATGTATATGTGGATATCTACATGTAGTAACATATTCCATACCTATAGTAAAGTTAACAGTTGCTCTGTTTGTATAGAGAACAGCATTAAGGTTCTCATCTTCACATTTTGCTTTGATTCCTTCTGTATATGCAAGAATAGCTTTCCTGAAGTTCTTCTTCTTGTATTCATAGTTTCCTTCTTCTTTGTAAGCAGTTGCCCTTGCTAAAGAATAAACAATACCAATGGTGAAATAGATACCCAATCTCGAACATCCCTCAAAGTATATGGATTACCTGTTGGGTCTTCGTCCTCATATTTCAAGGCTTGTAATGCAGCCACTTCCACACTTACTTCTTCCCCATCTTCTGGGACTTTGGTCATGAAGAATGGAATCTTTTCTATTTCCTTGAATTAAAAAAGGGGAATATAACGCACAAGTTATTAAAAGGGATTTAAAGATCATGTACGAAAGGAAGAGAACATTCCAATTATTTACACCTCGTTTCTGACTGTATGTTCCTAACATTTCTTATCAAACCTCATCCCATACTTGAGTAACGTGTACGTCAAAGGACCATTCGTAGCCTGGACATCATCTCCAGACACAAGTGCTCTTCGCCACATGTGCATCAAAACATCATCTGATCTGCTGGTTCTGTTCATGATTTACACTGATCCTTTACACAAGGCGCTTACCTTTTCCCAGTTTTCTTCAGTGAGACCTTCTGTGTATTTATAACCTTCGTTTTTCTTTATCATTTTATCGATCATACTGTCTAATTCATGGTCGAGTTCTTCACTCGTCTTCTTCACTTCGTCCGCCATCTTGAAAATACCACTGAACTGCGTAGGACTGGGCTCTATAAACAAAATATTGCCTCACGGTACCCCCCTAAGGTATTACATTCAAAGGCACATATAATGAATATCTTGCCACTAATGTAGTAGTATTTAAATCAAGAGGAGAGAGAGAGAGAGAGAGAGAAAGAGAGAGAGAGAGAGAGAAAGAGAGAAAGAGAGAGAGAGAGAGTAAAGTAAGAGATGCTGAAAAAGCTTAATCAGGAGGAAAAGCTTCTTTACGCGTATAATAAAAGAATGGGGTTCCTGTGTTGGATGTGTCGTCTGCACATGCGCAGTATGCAGGCGGGAAAACTTGAAAACATGTTTAGACTCGAAAACCAAGGATTTTAGTTTCTTTTCTACAAGAATACTGCAGTTAGGGAGTGAAAATGAGCCAGGATCGTTTAGCACGTACTCTTCAAAGAATTGGCTGTCCAAAAGCAAATCATTTTACAGCAGAGAGTCTAGAGTGGTTGTTTGAGAACCAGCCTTGTTTACCGTTCCTTGAATGGTTCAGCGATAATATTTCTGCTGATAATGTACTGACCGATGATGAACTGAAAAGGTTAGACACTTTCTCCTGGTTATTTTATACCTAAATACCTGTAAATAGTTAGTTATTGTGCATTTATGTATGTGTTGTTATGTATATACTGGTATGGAAGGGGAGGGGGAGAAATTTGTCTCCTTTGGTAAAACATTCTGTGAAGGCAGTTGTTCATGTCTCATTTTTTTGTAGATATGAGGAGCTAGTTTCTAGTGGTGAGGGTATTCTCGAGGTAAAATACTTTTCTTGCCTTTTAATTAGTCATCCCAGTACATGCATATACTCCATAATGAGTACAAATATGTAGTGTAATGATTTGATTGACAGGGAGAAAAACTCACTGAAGCATTATCATGTGCACAAGGGACAGATGAAGGAGAGGACAGGTCCACAGAGTCTATAAGGTTTACTATGATAACATGCTGTAATGTCCTCTTGTTTGTGCATCAGTAGATGATCTCATATATCTGACATGTTTACTTACAGACATGAAATAGAGTCCACGAAGAGAACATGTGAACAGATGAATAAAAGATTACAGAAACTGGTGTTCCAGAGGAATAAACTCAGGTAACTACATGCATTAAACATTACCATATATACTGTCAGTACTTGTTTCAAAAATGTTTGTGAGAGTCAAAAGGCAATAGGCGATAAACTGCCTCCAGGTTAGGTTAGGTTACAAAAAGACTTTAGTATTTGGAATTTCCTACCATGAACTACATTTATTATACATTTTACTCACTATCTCGCTTCTGATTGGTCCAGAGCCCTCAGGCAATATGTTTGCTATTTTTTAGAAAGCAGAATTAAATCTTTATTCATAGTTTACAGAATGTATAATAAAACAATTATTGAATTCGTTTTTCTCATGAAATCGTAAATTATCGAGACCTTGGCTGTTTTATCAGACTACGGCTTCAGCAGATAACACAACCTTGGTCTTGATAATTTACGATATCATGCTCAACCTCATCCAATAATTGTTTAATACTAGGCAAAAATAATTCTTACTATGTTTTATGTAGTCTTCATCAAACAAGGTGTGCTCATCAGCTGTCCCAAGTCAGTGAAGTAGAAAAAGAAGAAAAAAAGAATTACAAGAAATACCTAGAATTAAACCAAGTCGATAGCAACCAAGTAAGTTATCACTAACAATGATCACAGTTTGAGGATCTCATTGTTTTGAAGCCTGAAGCATTAATGCTGCAAGGATGCATGGTCTCTGTTGGCTTGGGTTAAATAGATGATCAGTTAATCCATCCAGATGGTGGGTAAGTTTATAACTTTCAGTAATAGTAAGTTAGTAGTATTTTAAATGTTTTCACTTGGATTTACAGATGGATCTTGCTATATCTAATCTTCAGCACATAGTTTGTGATTTGACAAACCTCTACACCCAACAAGGTATCTTCCAAATAGACATTTCCAATTTAGTGACATAGGCATAGTATATTCTGTGTTTCTTTAAACACGAATTAGTGGCCGGCATATAGTATATGCCTATTCTGCTTACATTCCGCTTAGGTGATGCATACATTGTATCTTCATAACAAGCTATATCAATTCGTGAATTACATGTGTAATAACTGCAATAATTTGACCTTTTTTGATGTCTCTCACATCATTTCAGTTTAATTATGCTTGTAATACTCGCGAGTAGCGAGCAACAAGCGAAAGTGAGTGTTATTGTTTTCATCAGACACATTGAGCCTCATTAGCACTCACCACTCGGGAGTAACGAGTTGGAACAAGTGCTCGTACTCGCAAGTGAATGGTACTTTACTCACGGCTGGTACTGTATAAACCCTAACCTAGATAGTCTGTAGTACTAATATGTAAAACCTGTATTGTTTGCAGGTCAACAGCATGGTCATAGCAAGCCATTCTTGTCTCAGATATCATATGAGGATTTTTTTGATTCAGAGGAGAAGTTCACTAGTGAGTTAACCCTGTACACAAAAAAGCAGTTTTTTGAGGTAAAGTATTGTATAACCAATGGTAATTTAGGGTTCACTTTGACATATTTTGATCATTTATATCCTTTGTTGCTGCAGGGTATTGCCGACATGGCAGGAAGAGGGGACAAGAGTCGTTATGATCTGCTAGAGATAAGTGACCCTACGTCACTGCTTATTAGAGGTAGGTAGGTTTGGTGATTGGTGATTGGTTGGTCATGAAGGTTATGGTTAGATCTAAAACAATATGCCATGACTTAACAGGTGAAAATGAAGATGTGACCATGAATGACTGTAAAGAACTAGCAAGACTACAGTCTGTGTAAGTATTACTACTATAATGGTATTACCTTAGATAAAAACATCACTTTCTCATCAATCAAATTCCTTTAACTAGCTTTGCTTTGAGTGAAAGCAAGAGAATTGATGCAGAAGCTGCCAAGATGAGTGTTAAAAAAGCTTTATCGCTGGCTAAAGAGAAAGATAGAGCAATGTTAAGACATCATCATGTTGCTGATCTGGACACACTCAGGTACATAACAATGAATATACAACGTGCTGTCATGGTAACATAGTCTGATATATACACTATAGTTGTAACATGTTGTCATGATAACATGCTCAAGTACATACACTATACAACATGTTGCCATATTAACATACTCTACTACATATACTATACAATATGTTGTCACGGTAACCTACTCAGACACATACACTATACAACAGGTTGTCATGGTAACATACCCCTTCTCTATTTCCAGAGATCACCTGAATGAGACACAAGCATCTCTTGCTGATGTAAAAGATGAAATCCAAAAGCTCACAGATAAAACTCTTCCATCAATACTCCAGGAGCTGGCAGAACTACAAGCTACTAAGATTTTGAGAGGAGATTATGATCTGAAGATAGCCAGACAAGACTACTTCACCTCTAAGCAAGATCAGGTACTGTATACTATATACTGTACTGTATACTGTACTGATATACTGTTGATCATTGGTCATTGAATATATATACCATGGCCAGATAGGTGGTTAACCTGTACATTACAGTACAGTACTACATGTCATAGTACTATACTGTGTTAATATACGGTTGTTTATTGAATATATACCATGGCCAGATAGGTGGTTAACCTGTACATTACAGTACAGTACTACATGTCATAGTACTATACTGTGCTAATATATTTTTGTTTATTGAATATATGGTTTCATGTTGTCCTGATAGGTGGTTACTCAGTTGTTACTACAAAGGTCCAGATATGAATTCCTGTCTATGACTCTTGAAGTGGAGGCTCATAAACACAGAGATATTCACAGGCTACTAAGTGCTGTAGAATCTGGCTTACAGCATCTCTCAAGCAGTCTGGAAAAAAGAGTTGTATCCTTTATATAAAATATATGAAACAAATAAATGAGAACTAAAAGGGGATTCTACAGAATAACATTAATTCTTTCACTGCATTCCAATTGGAGTTTAAAAAGTTGATTTTTGTGCAGGGAGGAAGGAAAACCAGAGAACACGGAAAAAACCACAGGAGAGAGCCAACAAAAAACTCTACTCACATACGACACCAGGACCGGAGGGACCCAAACCCAGGTCGCCTTAGTGAGAGACAAGCGCTCTCACCAGTACGCCACCCGTGCTTCCTATACATAGGGAGATACATAGAGAGAACACAAGTTCTTTCACACTGTACTACTTATCTCATCAACAAATAATGTGTTCTTCATTGGTTTATAGATCATATTAAAATTTGATATTTTTTTGTCACAATGATCCTTAATGAGATTGTTAGGATAAAATGTCAGAACCAGCTCTGCATCCACTAGATGCTAGGCGTGGTACAATAGATAGCAGAGATGTGTTTGTTGGTCAACTACACAAGATGCTAAAGCCATCAGACACACAAGATCAAGAAGGACAACTATTCCTAACATATGACCAACTTGTTGACTGGAGCAACAGAATGATTGGTAGAGTACAGGAATTACAGTACACACTTCAAACTACTCAAAATCATCAAGAAAATGCCCTCAGAAAACTGTGAGTACAAAAATATTGTACTAACAGACTGTGTTAATAGGTACTGATACAGTAGTTTGTCATTTGTAGGGAGCTGAACGTACAACAATGTCAGAAGGCTGCATATGGTGGATCTACAACTGCTGGTGGTCTTCCTCAACTAACACCACAGGTAACCCTTCATCAATGTTTTCTGTCTGTATGACTGAAAGTAAATCTAATAGTATGAACATCCTGAACCAATATTCATTGAACGGCTTTGTTTGCTATTCAGCGTTTGGGTGATGCCCTGGATCAGCTAGAAGAAGTTTTGTGTACGCTAGAACAATCGATAAAAGACATCATCAAGGATGTAGAGGGCAAGAAAAAGGTACAAACTGATTGGTTGTGGACCGTTCTTTGATTCTGCGCACAAATGTGTTTTATGCTGTGAACACGTTCATAGCTGGGATAGATAGATAACACTCAATCGATATACACAGTGATGTAGATGCTTCCTAAGGTAAATTGGATATCAGACGATAGAACCGTTTTCTTGTGACTATGAAAAACTTAGGACATGGACTGCGCCTTGCTGTGACCGTGTCAGTGCTGTGACCGTGTCATTGCTGTGACCGTATCAGTGCTGTGACCGTGTCAGTACTGTAACCGTGTGCCGTGGCTTTTCACGCTCATGCGAAACCTCCTCTGATGCGCGCATGCGCGCACCACCTTCTCATAATCAGAGCTTTTTTCGGACATGCCGATAAAAAACAAAAACAAACTTGCCGTTATTTTAAAGAGGGTAAACACGTATTAACTACGAAGAGTTATCTAATATATGGCCCTCTGATCCTGAGATCGAATTGGAATTTAGAAGTTGATTTTTGCGGAGGGAGGAAACCGGAGAACCTGGAGAAAAACCCTTGAAGCACAGGAGAGAACCAACAAACAACTCTACTCACATACAACACCAAGCCCAGCGAGGCTTGAACCCGGGTCGCCTTGGTGAGAGGCGAGCACCCTCACCGCTTCCCAAAATAATGTAAAAATCCCCCTCCCCCGGACTCATAGGTAATGAGATTATTAGACATGAAAAGCAACCTGGTTTGGCCTTTTGATTAGAAAACAACTAATGTTCTTTGCCAAACAAGATCTTAATTCTTCTGCATATTTTTATTTTTTTTATCAAGGTTCTTCGTTCTGACAATCTGAAAGCGATGAAGAGAGAGTTGTTCGTGTGTTTCTTTACAGACACATCCAGGTTAAGGCGAGCCATAGCAGAACTAGCTGCCCGGGTTGATGCGCAGATTGTTTCAACTCAGTAGACTGGAATCCATGACAGACACAATATAAACGTTGGTAGGTGTAGATAGATAATAGAATGCATGAGTAAACAACAGTGAAACAATCAATGTCTCTTTCCAAACTGTAAAAATCCCCTCCCGTCTCAGAAGGACTTGCTACTCGTGGTGTAAATATCATATCTTAAACAAATAATAAAGTATTAAATGCAATAACTGCTGAAGCTATAATCCATTCAGTTGATTTGGCCTTTTCTTTATGTGTTCGAATGACATCACTTTTTTTACGAAAAAGGATCGTGGCGCGCGCTTGCGCAGGACTAACTGTGACGTCATGGTCTTGTGACGTAAGACTTTAGTGTTTCCACATCTAAGAAAGATGCGCATGATCAGGACTAAGTGTAACTGTGACGTTATGGTATTGTGACCTAAGACTTTAGTGTTTCACATCTACAATGTACAAGAAAGATGCGCATGATCAGGACTTTGCGTAACTGTGACGTCTGGTATTGTGACGTAAGACTTTAGTGTTTCCACATCTACAATGTACAAGAAAGATGCGCATGGACTGCGCATGGTCAGAACTAAATGTAACTGTGACGTCATGTTATTGTGACGTTGGTCAACGAGTGTCTGTGTAGGTGATGATGGGCAACCATCCTTCCATTAATCCCGGCAAGACTAAGGCCAATGTTGTCCACGCAGCTGAGAAGTTCAAACACTCGCTCATGAATAAACATCACGATAAGACAGACACTACTGATGTTGAAGACCTGATACGATGTATTGTAAATAGCTACTTTAAAAAGAAAAACGAATGCCGAAATGATGTGGATAGATTTGATGATAAACAAGATGTGTTAGAACTATCTGATGATGGTGAAGCAATATTGAAGTGCAAAACAAGGTACGGTACTATCTGTCTGTCTGTCTGTCTGTCTGTCTGTCTGTCTCGATATCTCTACTTACTATATAATGATAAACAAGATGTGTTAGAACTATCTGATGATGGTGAAGCAATATTGAAGTACATAACAAGGTACGGTACTATCTATCTGTCTGTCTGTCTCGATATCTCTACTTACTATATAATACTAACTACCAGTACATGTGTTCATGTCAGACATGAAGTTAGTGGTGCATCAAGTGATTGTGATATATGTGACACTAAAGTAACCTGGAATGCACTGCGCATGGCTACACATAAAGGACAGGATGGTGGACATACTGTCAACCGTTTTAAGAAACTATCTGGTGCAATAAGGTTTACAAGACGAGTCAATCCTGCCCATACTACAACAGCAACACAGTATGAATGGAATGAGCCACTGGTGAGTAGTACTATGTATCGCGACTCCCCTATAAGTTTGATCGGGAGAGAGCCGCCAATATAAACCCGTATTGTCGGCTCAGAATTACCGAGCGATAGGAGAATCGCGATACAATCTTATTGAGATTTTGAGCCGTCAATACGGGTTATATTGACGGCTTTGGAAGAAAATACATTCCGCATTGGCCTTCGTCGCTTCGTGACTACAGCCAATACGGAATATATTTTCTATATTTTCAACTAGCCGCTAATAATGAGTGCTAAAGATAGTATTAGTAATATAAGGAGGTCTGTTAACTTGTAGGATCCATGCGATACGTCTTGTCATCTTTGTGAAGATGATCATAACCAGGATGATTCTCCACTGCTGCCCTGTAGATTGTGTACCAAAGTGTACCACAAGGAGTGTCTTCACATAAGGGGCTTTCTGTCTAATGACCTGCAGAAGCAGGCTTTAGACCTGGCAAACACAGAGATTGGTTGGAGTTGCCCGTCATGTGTGAGTATCATGTTTTGCAGCTGATTCAGTATTGTTATGAATGGATAACGTGAATAATAACAAGGTCCGGTTTTGTTATTTCTAGGAGAATTTGTTTTGGCTTTTGTCAGACGTCGAGAAAATAGATTTGATGGAAATTTTTGACGAGATAGATACAAATCACGGTATGTAATGGTATTCTGTCATATGTTTGTATAGTAGCACGTGGTCTAGCCTTTATAGAGCAAATTTCTTATGAGTGTGAAAAGTCACGGCAGACGGTTACGGAGTGACCTATCGCACCGAATGTCGCGAATGTTTTCGTACACGGCACTGACACGGTCACGGCAAGGCGCGGATGATGTATGCGTACGTATATCAGTTCTGGATGCACGCGGGAGGCTATTAAGCAAGAAAGAGGCGTAAGAGTTTTAACTTCTAAAAAAAGACGTTTCAAGAAACGATTAAACATGATTTTTGACGTCAGCGCGCCAGCTTGCACAATCCATTTCTTGTTAATAGCCAATAAGAGCGTGCGTTATATCATGCCTATGCTATAAATATGTTTGACGACATGGTATGATTCTATCCTGGGTATTACTGTCTAACCTTGTATGTACACATCATTGACAGTATGTAATGGTATGATCCTATCCTGTGTATTACTGTCTAACCTTGTATGTACACATCATTGACAGTATGTAATGGTATGATCCTATCCTGTGTATTACTGTCTAACCTTGTATGTACACATCATTGACAGTATGTAATGGTATGATCCTATCCTGGGTATTACTGTCTAACCTTGTATGTACACATCATTGACAGTATGTAATGGTATGATCCTATCCTGTGTATTAATGTCTAACCTTGTATGTACACATCATTGACAGTATGTAATGGTATGATTCTATCCTGTGTATTACTGTCTAACCTTGTATGTACACATCATTGACAGTATGTAATGGTATGATCCTATCCTGTGTATTAATGTCTAACCTTGTATGTACACATCATTGACAGTATGTAATGGTATGATCCTATCCTGTGTATTACTGTCTAACCTTGTATGTACACATCATTGACAGTATGTAATGGTATGATCCTATCCTGTGTATTAATGTCTAACCTTGTATGTACACATCATTGACAGTATGTAATGGTATGATTCTATCCTGGGTATTAATGTCTAACCTTGTATTTCCTCATAGACTCGTTAATCAGCCGAGAAGAATATCTTGAGTTCTATCAGAAGAGATCTAAAGAACTGACAAACATAGCAAGCTGTCGTTATCAGCAAGAGAATGCGACTTTTGATGCTATGGATCGAGATGGTTCAGGAGTCGTCGATTGGTGGGAATACCTGACACCCATGTGCATAAATATGTTGGTGAAGAAAACTAAGGTAAAGGTTATTGAGCCAGTTTTTGGAATTGATGAGTTCAGCATTGATAATCAATGTATCTCGCTTCATTTCCAGCAACAACTGGTTGAGATGCTTGTCCCACGAGAGATCCTTAAAATAAAGCGCTACTTCCGAGCCTACGATTCTCTTGTTGAGGGTCACATATCAAGTAGGGATTCCAGGCTGGCATTTAAACAGTGGTATATCTCCCTCATTAACAGACCAGCTTTTAATATTCCATTATTTGAATGGCTTGGTGGTGATTGGGTTGAAAAAGAAGATGAAATACAGCTAATGACAACCACCATGTCATGGGAACAGTTCCTCACACGCCATGCTATCTTTATCCTCGCAGCACGTCCTAATACTGCTAGTACACGACCTTACATACCACGGCTAGATCAAGTACCACAACAACATGATAATGTTCATCACTTCACTTCATAATAGTTTTATATTCTCATTTTTATTTGTTTATGGTAATTTATTTCATATTTTTAAAAAGAAAATGTCTTAAAAACTCTAATATTATCAAAAACTCTAATATTATCGAAAACTCTAATATTATCAAAAACTCTAATATTATCGAAAACAATAACAAATGTAATAAATTAGATTTTTGTGATTACGCGATTGATATGTCATTGAATGACGTCATAATCGATGCATTTCAGTCTAAGAAGTGAAGACACAGAGGCGAGAAATACTGTCCATGACCTATAGTTCTTCTTTGGGTTTCTCGTCTTCTGTCTTTTTTTCCGCTTTAGTTTTAAGAGTGGTATCCATGCCCTCGTCAGCATGTAGCCATCCTTTGAACGATTCCTCAGACCCAGTACTTCCTATTACATTCAGCCACAAGTTCGCTATCCATTTTGTTCCCTGAATGACGTCACATCCACCGTGATATGTTCTCTCATCCAGCTTACCAAGCCAACCTGACAAGAAACTACACGTTAACAACATTCAAGTGTTGCATACCTGTGTTGGGGTCCCTGTGGTGGTCATACCACATGATGGACATGTTTCCATCATGAGAGTGTTACATACCTGTGTTGGGGTCCCTGTGGTGGTCATACCACAGGATAGACATGTTTCCATCATGAGAGTGTTACATACCTGTGTTGGGGTCCCTGTGGTGGTCATACCACATGATAGACAGGTTTCCATCATGAGAGTGTTACATACCTGTGTTGGGGTTCCTGTGGTGGTTATACCACATGATCGCTTTACCCTTCTTAGGTTTTATGTACAGGTTTCCATCATGGCAGTGTTTCGCTAGGTTCAACTTGTATCCTTCAGACTTTAAATCTTCTCGATCAAATGTCTGGTTATTAGCAAAAGGGAATGCGGTGTCGCCTCCCTCAAACGGCTCGTTCAGAAACACTAATACAGTTATGTACCTGCAACACAAACAAGTTGAATTAACATCAAGGTAATAAACAGCATTCATTACGTGTTTAGGTAATCTAACCTGCATAATCGGCACTCTTCCTCTCTGTGTAGAGTACAACAAGGGACTGTACTATTGACCTCATCTGAGTCGTGATGGCTGTGGTAGTGACCATGTACACCATATTTAACAACCTTCATACAAAACAGACATTAAAATGAGTTACATGTCTTGTGATTGGATATTACATGTATCACGTGATATTTATACCTGTACTGGTTCGCTATGACGTATAACATGCTTGGGTAATCCTGTCAAACGTTTCAGCCTACAAAAAGAGTTAACATACGGAACTGAATCATTGAAGCAGTACTATATTCTTGGTTATAATATTAACTGAGTATGACTAACCTGCCATGAAAGTCAGCCAGTAAGGGATACTTAGGATTATCATGAAACATCCAGGCCTGCTCGCTGTTACGACTGCGCATGCTTGGGATTTTTCTCAACTCATCGAAATATTCCATGATGGCTGGAACTGTTATTTTTTGGAACTCTTCAAAATCGATCAATCCTGAAAACATTTAATAAGATAGCACGATTGTTGTTATCAAAGCGATCATTTATCAGCATGGGTGGGTGGGTATACCATATCTATTGCTAACTTACCATCTCCATTCGTATCCATCTTCAAATCATCAAACCTTTAGTCAAGAAACAAACCGTATCATTATTATAATTATTAGTATAATTGTTACTAATGTAAGACAATAAATGTCATATATTGAATATCAAGTATTTTGCTTACATTTTCAAAACATCAGCATCTGTAAGGTAGATATCTGCTTTACCAGGCAGCCATGCGATCTGATGGAAAAATAAATATGACAACACTTTAAACATTTCTATCACCTCTGGCCATGCATATCCCTCTTATGGTCCCTCCTGGTGCCTAGTTGTCCCTCATGGAACCTGTTAGGTTTCGTGGTGCCTAGTTGTCCCTCATGGATCCTGTTAGTCCTTCGTGGTGCCAAGTTGTCCCTCATGGATCCTGTTAGTCCTTCATGGTGCCTAGTCCCTCATGGATCCTTTTAGTCCTTCGTGGTGCCTAGTTGTCCCTCATGGATCCTGTTAGTTTTTTCGTGGTGCCTAGTACGGTAGTCTCTATCTAGTACTTACCTCTCTTGTGCTTATAACACCATCCTTGTCAAAATCCCAAACATCGAACGTTTTCTGTGAAGTCTCTTCGTTGATCTCCGTTGAATCTTTTATTTGCGGGCTGGGCTTGAATCCAACTCGTTTGGAGTACATAATAAGATGATCGCATTCTTCTGACGTCAAGAACTTGGGGATTTCTGTCATATGTGGAAGAGAAAACGTTTTAAGATACAATAGCACTTGCACTTAGCACGTTAGACCACTAAATATGCATGTAACGTAAAATACATGTTTTGATCTTACCAAAGATTGGTGGTTTAGTACTGATGGTAATTATCTTGGATTTCGCTGAATCTTGATTGACTGCACCTTTAAATATGTTGTAATCACGCTTGAATCCAATCTGAAACATCAAGCGGAATTAAGCACTGGTATGGGATAGTGCTGTTTCTTCTGATCATCTTTATCCGTCAATATACCGCGGGATTAGACATATACCGCGGGATTAGACATGTACCGCGGGATTAGACATGTACCGCGGGATTAGACATGTACCGCGGGATTAGACATGTACCGCGGGATTAGACATATACCGCGGGATTAGACATATACCGCGGGATTAGACATGTACCGCGGGATAAGACATGTACCGCGGGATTAGATCGAGACATGTACCGCGGGATTAAACCGGTGATATCATGATGGGAATTCTACCAACATTACCTGCAAATCTTGTATTTCTCTCCTAGTGGTTTATTTATTGTATTTCTTTTTGTTTGCGTGCAGACATGAAGCCTTTCTTACAGATTGCTAAGACTATTCTTTTTTTAGGGAAATCTCGATCAGTTTTGTATTTTATAGGATAAATACTACAATAATCCCTTCATTTAAAGGGTATCTGTTGTTTTCAGCTTGTTTGGTAACGGGACAGGTCACCACGTGCTTTTAGCCGTCTGCTACAAGATTGTCATTCATTCAAACCACCAGAACTGGCTGTTTCTTTCCTGTTCTTTTTTTTAACGTCAATGTCGAAAAAATAATCCGTTTTATCCGTTTAAGCTTGAACTTGTTCGTAATACAAGCTTTTTGATCATTTCTAGTCAATTTAGTTTTAATCAACAGCAATCCTTTTCTTCAAACTTCTATAGAGACTCGTTGTCTCTCAATCAAGTCTGTATGTAATCTCAGGGGCTTTCAGTTCCATTTGATTGTGATTCATGTATTTGCGATAACAGGGTTAGAATTTCATTTTTTAATGACAAGATAAACTTATCTTAAGCAGCTACAAGATAAATGGAGAGAATACGAGATAATATATCAAAAACTGAACTGTTATTTTTCTTTGCATATTATTATTTTCTAAAAAGGGAACTAGCTAGAAAATGCGAGTTCCATTTCTCTTCACTCGATATTTGTAATTTTCAGCTCGCATTTAGCTAATTATCTTGTAGGAATTTCGAACCCTGGATAAGACTGAACAGCTTCAGTTCCCGCATTTGATCGTGATTTGTGTATTTGCGATAAGAACAGCTTCTAAGTCTCATTGTTATCCTCTTGCCTGGATGACATCTACGGTGTCATGTAAAGTGCTATAATATTACTAATAAATATTAGTTAGTAGTTACCCTGACTGGATCCAGTCGAGGAAGATGCCAGTCCTTTGGTAGAATGAGTTCCGGTCCTTCTATTGCCAAACCACCGTAGATAAAACAGACAAACATAGGAAAATATCTAGTGAAGTCCATATTGCTCGTCTAACCAAGAACACTGACTGATCACTGACCAACTAACTCGCTAACTACAGCTGTGGTCTACTATCAACTACCTGTAGATGCACCACGTGTTTTTACCTGTTCTTTATTAACCCTATTTAGCGCTGCAGGTTGCTATGGAAATGTTTGAAAAGAAGGCTTCTTTTCATGTATATTAATACCTTGTAATGATGCACTACTGTCTGCTAGTTATTAAAGGGTATTTCACTTGTGGGACGACGAAACTTTATTTCTCAGTCGATTCATCTTTTTTTATACAATTATAATAATTCAATTTAATATTCCGGCATGAAACAATCATTTTGATTTTAAACATGAATTTGTTTTGGTGTTATCTTGATGTTAACGTTATCTTGATGTTAACGGCAGCTTTGTACAGGATTCTCATATATAAACAAGTTATATAGACGGATATATAGAAGACACTTGTAAAACACACTATTCATAAATCACTACAAATACACTTGTAGGAAAATAACTATCTTGGTACCAGTACGTCACGGCCAAGCAGAGAGGTTTTACAATTGGTCTATATAGTATGAACTGTTTAGTATATAAAACTTTTATAAACCATAGAGCAATCTAGTATTGTGATATATAAATAAATGCATGGTATGTTGTGCATCGATCACTGTTGTCAGTGATTCGTATTAATGCTCTCCATTATTCATTGCAGCGCTCCGTCAAACATTCCGCCGGTCTGTGTGCTGTAGTTGGTTTAGTATTTCATATCGTTATATACTTCCCATAGGATTCATTATTAAAGGTACACAGACTAGTTTTAATTTCGAATGTAAGTTTCTTGCTAAGATCTCAAGTTCAACTTGATCCAGTTCATCTATTAATAGCATTATTGATCTGAGTACCCGATATCCCTCCTGTGGGGGGATGGGTGGATCCTCCATTGTAGGTGGTTTCGGTTCATTAGGTGTCATTGTTTCTAATGGTAACGGTAAAGGTGCTGGTGTCACCCCTAAGTGTACTGTAGGTCCTGTTGGACCTTCTTCCTCGTCGTTATGTTCTTGTGTAGGCATGGACGACACAGATTGTATATTTTCTTGTTCTTGTGTAGGTATGGACGACACAGATTGTATATTTTCTTGTTCTTGTGTAGGTATGGACGACACAGATTGTATATTTTCTTGTTCTTGTGTAGGCATGGACGACACAGATTGTATATTTTCTTGTTCTTGTGTAGGCATGGACGACACAGATTGTATATTTTCTTGTTGTGTATATGGAGTATTGTCTTTTTTGACTTCCTTCATATTAATACCTTCTATAGCATCGTAAGATCCATGAGTCTGTCCCTGTGGTGTCCCTTCAGGTCTTGGAGGGCCCTCTATCGTGTTACTCGTGGGAGCCCTCAGTATATTCTTTTCAAAAGTATATCTATTTTCAATCTCTTCAGTATCGGTTCGTTTTAATGCAGATATCACCTCATTATTCCTATTATTTCCCGACATCCAATTCGCAGCTGATTTCCATGATCTCAATTCATTGATCCCATCACCGTTGATATTAATCCATGAGTTAGCCATCCATTTATCTCCCTTCTTGACGTCACATCCGCCAACTAAAGCCCTTGGATCGACTGCACTGAGCCAGCGAGTCTTATGGTTCAGCAGATGATTATAGAATAATATAGCTTTGCCCTTCTTTGGCTTGATAACGAGGTTTGATTCAGAGCAATGTTTGGCAAGGTTACACTTGGTCAGAGATTCCTTTGTCCAAACCTGAAGTAACAAACAAATTTGTATCAGTTACAAAATAGTAATGTTAGAGATACCGAATGAGTAACTGATAACTGACCTCCCAGTTGAATGTAGTGTTGTCTGCTACAGGGAAAGCCAACTCTCCTCCATCTTCAACATCGTTTAGGAATATGCTGATGGTAAGGTATCTACATAACCTGCAGTCTGAAGCGCCATACGTACAACATGGTAGGCCTGTGTTAATGACTTCAGAATCATGATGACAATGATAATGACCATGCTGTTGGTAGTGTTCAACCTGTGACAGGATCAAATAAGGTAAAAAAACGTTAACGATTGTCAATTGATGTTGCATGTGACTTGTCGGATAAGACACCAACTCACTCAGCAAACGCTAATCACTAGTGCAAGTTCTTTTGGTGTCCAAATAAGGGTTCTTTGCATTACCTGTAGCGGCTCGCTGTCTTCTATGATCTTACTGGGTAATTTCGTGAGCTTGGAAAACCTAAATCAAACGAAAGGAATTTTAAATCTATTTTCACATCATCCGTTCCCTCTAATGCCACAACTCGACCACCCTACCCTACCCCCTGAAAGGCAATGACGTCACTAGCTTACCTGTCATGGTAATCTTCAAACAGGTCTTCGTACTGGAGTAATTCATCCTCGTCATGCCATAACCAGGTTTGCTGGCTGTTTCTGCTCCGTAACCGTGACTTTGTTTTTCTCAGACCATCAAAGTATTTCTTCAACCCTTCTATTGCTACTGCCTGGAACTCCTCGAAATCCATTTTTCCTGTCAGGAAGACATCCATCATGTGAGCAAACATTAACAGAGGTAAGATAACACCAAGTTATATTCAACTTACCATCTTTATCTTTGTCTATTGTAAGATCACCAAACCTAGTGTTAAACATGTTAGAAGACAATTAGTCATGGAATATGTATACATTTATTTATTTATTAGTATACAAATAACGTCGTCAATTGGAGATCTGAAATATATGACACCGAGAGGGATTGTGGGATGTTAAATATGAAGGAAAGTGATAATTGTTTTGTCTTAGTTAGTAGTTCACAACAAGTTAATATCTTGATATACCACCACCTTTGAGCGATGACTTCGGTCTCAGATTCCAGGTCTCCAGCCGACAACCGGTTTTTTTGAAATAGATGTATAACTGAAATAGTGGAGATATGTGTTGTGCACCTCCCTTGGCCTGGCGGCGGTATAGAAGGTGAACATACTTACATTTTAGTGACATCTTCTGTAGTGAGATACAAATCACTTTTCCCTGGTAAATATATCACCTAGGAAACCAACAGAAATACTTTATTATCATCACATGACATACAATAACTTTTATAACATAGCTAGGTTATAACCCGCGCTCTGATTGGTTAATTGGCGTGTGGGGCGTGCATCGATGAATCAATGGACCTGCGCTGATGCTATGGAGTCAGTAGCGCGCGCCTTGTGATGAAGATTTCGTTAGAACGGAAGTAGAATATATTCAATTAGAAAATATTTTTTTCGGTTTTACTATGTCATAAAAGCATTGGTTATTGATTAGCGTGCTTCCATCGAGTTTTCGGTGGACTTGGTCAGTTGCTTAAGTACTCTAGAAGCTAGAATTGCACTCGGCTACAACTCTTGAGACTCTTACGCCTCTTTCGTGCTTAGCAGCCTCCTGAGTGCACCCAAAACTCGATGTAATCACGCTAATCAGCACGTGTAATCAGTGACAAATCCTTTAGTCTATGTTAGTCTATGTTGCATGCATACTGTATTTACCTCGTCAGGATCAATAAAGCCGTCATCATTAGTGTCCCAGTCATCAAACACTTGTTTAGAAGTGTCATTAGGAAGCCCACGTGGGTCATCCATAACAGGACTGTCTGTCATGCCTTTATTCTTAGCCATCTCGATAACCAAATCACACTCGTCAGCAGTAAAGAAGTCAGGGATTTCTATCGAGAAATATCAAACATCACCCATTGATACAATCATCTCTTATACTTTCTACCATCATCAGTTATCACTGTTATCATCATCATCATCATTCATTATTATCATCATCATCATCATTCATTATTATCATCATCATTATCATCATCACCATCATCACTATTATTAGTCATCATCATCACTCTTTAGCTAAGGTGTCGTGTCTTACCAAAGATTGGTGGCGCCAAACTCAATGTCTTTATCTTGTGCAGCTTTCCTTCAGACAATTTAACTTCTTGTTCATAACCAACCTACCAATAATAGTTGGATATGAATCATTGATTCCTTACTGAGTTGAACTTACTTTTCCAGTCACTCATTGCAAGGACAGACAAGCTTAAGGATCGTGCAAACATGGTACGTATATTGGTATATCATTCCTAATAAACTGAATATGTCGTTAACTGAGCTGTGATGGGACGTATAGATGAAGTGACGTATAGATGAATGTTTACGATACACCAAACTTGTTTCATTCAACCCTTCTTATGGTTCACTGATTTTTGCACAGTTTTCTTCAAGGGCAGTGATTTCAGTTACATCATGTAGGATAAATATCAAGAAAATCTTTCTATCAGAATACCGAATTTCTAAATCTAAAAATCTAAACCATTCACTCTTGTTTTTTTTCTAAAACGGTTGTTGCTTTGCGTTTTTCAAAGCCGGACTGGCATACTTGGAATTTCTTTTATCGTAATACAATGTTAAGTATTTTGTCCACCATTTTCAACAACAAAATGGCTTTTATTTGGACTTTTTGGTCAGTATCTTAAAAAGGTCGTGTTACTAGCTAACTATATAGAATGAAAGCAAAAGATCAAACAAATCTTTGGGTAGCCAGGTTCTTCTCTACAATCTCTTGATCGACTAGTTTACAACAACAGAGCCAGTTTTCAAATCCTTACCTTGACAGCATTGATATACGGTAGTTCTAAACGTAATTTTGGTTTTTCTGTTTTTCGACATTCTTTATCTCCCAGTGTACATTCTCCCTTAGATCCTTCTTGGCTTACAGTAAGGGCTACGGGTCTAATATAACATGTTATAATCACCAGAAATAACATAAAAACATCTCCGTTATATTTGTGATATTTCCTCATTCTTTGGACCAGATTTGACGAACGGAAAACAGAAATAATCGTTTTTCCTGAACGTACTGGCCGCTACGGATGCAAATTAGATGATTTATTGATTTGATGAGAGACGGGTACTTGCTAGGCCACCCGATGACCACCAACTCAACCGTGCAATATCGCTTATTGACCATCTCTATTATGTAAATACGGGTTTGTAAGTGCTCACTGACTTGTTTAGCTGACCGTAGAAGTACTTGAAATTATTTTTATTTTATTTTTCTGACACAATATTCTGGGTCATTTTACAATGAAAGTATTCTCAGCAACATTTGTTCTTGTACCAGAAATACGTATATCACACTTGAATCCGCTATACACGTGCTGAGAGCATGCGCAGTGCGGTGTATTGTATTTTAGGAACATCCAAAGAATGTTTGATCTTATTGGTGGATAAATACAGATCAAATTATGGATTGCACATCACGTGACGGGGTGGGCATCAGTAGAGAGATGAAGGTCGAATATAGAACACGGGTGAAGCCTGTGCACTCAGTGATGCTGATCTTTTATGGAACATCACGTGACGGGGTGGGCATCAGTAGAGAGATGAAGGTCGAATATAGAACACGGGTGAAGCCTGTGCACTCAGTGATGCTGATCTTTTATGGAACATCACGTGACGGGGTGGGCATCAGTAGAGAGATGAAGGTCGAATATAGAACACGGGTGAAGCCTGTGCACTCAGTGATGCTGATCTTTTATGGAACATCACGTGACGGGGTGGGCATCAGTAGAGAGATAAAGGTCGAATATAGAACACGGGTGAAGCCTGTGCACTCAGTGATGCTGATCTTTTATGGAACATCACGTGACGGGGTGGGCATCAGTAGAGAGATGAAGGTCGAATATAGAACACGGGTGAAGCCTGTGCACTCAGTGATGCTGATCTTTTATGGAACATCACGTGACGGGGTGGGCATCAGTAGAGAGATAAAGGTCGAATATAGAACACGGGTGAAGCCTGTGCACTCAGTGATGCTGATCTTTTATGGAACATCACGTGACGGGGTGGGCATCAGTAGAGAGATGAAGGTCGAATATAGAACACGGGTGAAGCCTGTGCACTCAGTGATGCTGATCTTTTATGGAACATCACGTGACGGGGTGGGCATCAGTAGAGAGATGAAGGTCGAATATAGAACACGGGTGAAGCCTGTGCACTCAGTGATGCTGATCTTTTATGGTGCAGATTTTTTGACTGATCTTCTGATCTTTTATGCTTCACTAAAGCGTAACAAATAAATAACACAAAGCCAACAGTAGTCGAATATACCCAAATCATTAGTGCAATTCAGTAAGGCTATCTTTTGGTTTTAATATATGAAGGGGTATGACTATTTCAAAACGATTGTTGGAGCCAAAGAAGATTCAAACTACTCTAGCGTATTACTATTCTACTATGCTGGCCTTGTTATACATATGATAACACCGATATAACAACTATATATTTTAGCCTAGTAACGTCCTTCTTTTCTCTACTGTATACTGCCTTGTTATTGGCTGTTACTAGTGCGCACTCATTCCTCCCCATCACGTGACTACACCATCTTTATAGAGCTTTTAATTGTGACGCCATTCGAATGAAAAAACGAATTCCGGGTGCAAAACGAAAAGCAGTTCTATGAAGATTTTTCTTACTTTTTCTTTATGACAGGATTTGTTGTCGGTCCAAAGTTCTAATTGTTTCAGGTAGAGGTTAAATCATTAAGTACGTTTTCCGCTTTATTTTAGTGGTATTTTTGAGCAGTTGGACCCGGAAATACGTCACAACTTAACAGCTTCATTTAAACGCATAAACAAATGCAAAGCGATCTCCCGATCTTCCATTGGCGAAGCCGTAAAAACCTTTTATTTACAAAATATTCAACATATCTGCCCTTATATATACTCCCTGGACTGGTATATAATGAATAAATAGAAAAACATTTACAGTTTGACACTGCTTGCACAAGAAGACAGTGTCTTATTCAGTGTCTCATTCAGCGCCCTTAAGGGTAACACAGTTTTCTTCTGTTTCTTCTGTTCTGATTCAATCTGCTTTGCTTCCATCAACAACCCGTATTTTGCCCTCCTGATTCAGGAAAAGAGGAATACACGTCATGTGTAGTTTCTGGTGAACCTTTTTTGATACTTGAGCAATATCTTTATCATTGTCTAGCACTTCTAATAACGAGGTAACTGCATTCAACACGTGTCGCTCTGGCGGTTTACTATCTGATGGATTCATTACTTTCTCCTGCATATCTTTCTTAAACATTTGCTCAATTATATCTTCTTTCCTTGCTTCATTTTTGAACATTTTCTGAAAGAATTGTTCGTTTTTCTCTCTGTTCAAGACTGACAGCCAGTTTTTGCCTCCTTTCCATGCTGTCATAGTCATATTCCCGTCCCCAATCACGTTGATCCAGTTTGTAGCCATCCATTTCTCACCCTTGGTGACGTCACAGTTACCATAGTAACTCTTCTCATTAAGGGCACCAATCCACTTGTCGTCAGTGATCTTATGGTTGTACCACATGATAGCTGTACCTTTTTTAGGCTTGATAGCCAGCTGACCCTTGGGACAGTAGGCATTTGAATCACACTTCTGTAGCTCTCGATCCATCCATCTCTAAAACAAACAAACAAATACAGATTGATACACATGCCTTTAAGATTCGTTAGGGTTAGATTGTACTTTACGTACCTCATACTCAGTGTTGTACATGAAGAAGTTACCATTCATTCTCTGGTGGCCTGGGACCCACCACTTTCCTTCTATTGTTGCTCCACTCTTTATACGTCCAGCATATTTGACCACAAACTCTCCTTCGTTCTTGTCGGTGTATCGCTTACGAAATCTTTAACAACAAAGACAAAGATTAGTACTCGTGTAAATATGTATATATATTGTATACTACAATCTGCTACTACAGGATACAAGCGATCTTACCTGACGATATCATCAACTACTAGACTGTCTATAAATTCAAAGGTTCCACTTTCATCAGTCCCATTCCCCTGGAGGACGTTATTTGCGCCTTCAGTCTTGAAGGTCAGCTGTACGTTAAACATACTACGACTTCCGGTTGTCTTTGCAAAGGTAAAGAATCCTGTCCAGTTGCCTGAGTTGAGCATGATGTCCCCCTATTGGTCAGGCAAACCAGGATTAGTACTGAGACATACCAATTACATTCACTTTCCTTGGGAATATAATACTCACCTCAAATCTGCTGTTGGCATGAGGGAAGATCAACTCACCGCCTTCTTCTACATCATTGAGAAAATATGATATGCTAATAAACCTACAAGAGAAAAAATGGGTCAAGTAAATATATTTGATATTGTATTGGTATTTGTGTCTGGTATCACCGTACTGGCAGCATGGTATTATGCTGGTGTTAGATGGTTACATACCTACATAATCTACAGTGTCTGGTATCACCGTACTGGCAGCATGGTATTATACTGGTGTTAGATGGTTACATACCTACATAATCTACAGTGTCTGGTATCACCGTACTGGCAGCATGGTATTGTACCCACGTTGGGTTCAGAGTCTTGGTGACAGTAGTTATAGCTTCCCTTTTCATACTTCAAGACCTGTGGAAAGTTCAAACGATTTTAGGTCGTTCTGTATTTATTTGATTTACTCGCCTGGTCCCGGCAGGTGTCAAGGTATATGGTATTGTTTACCTGGATTGGTTCGCTTTCTTTCACAATTTCTTTCGGTATCTTTGTGACAGCTTCCAACCTGACACCCAAGACAACAAATGCGTGTCTATTAATATCATGATATTATCATTTGTATTCTAGAAGTAACCAACCTTTCATGGAATCGATTCAGCAGTTCTGGTTGATATCGCAGTAGTTCATCTTCATCATGCCATAACCACGCCTGCTCACTTGTAGCGTTACGACGCTGACTCGTATTCTGCAGGCGCTCATTTATATACTCCTTGATCTTCAGTAGATCGGTATTCTTGAACTCCTCCAAATCGATTTTAACTTTAAAAAGTGAATATACGTAAGTAACCCTGATATTTTATCCTAGTGAGCAGGAATGACATACTTACCATTATCATCTTTGTCCATCTCGAGATCCTTGAACCTGTGGTGGTTCAAATGTATGCATGGTTAGTGGTATCTGAAGGACCCTGAACACAGCTTACATATAATAAATAGTGATCATAATGATCAAATGCAATACAAGACGAAAGGTAACTTACATCTGCAGAGCATCTTCCTCTGAGAATATGAGATCAATTTTACCAGGAAGTAATACAATCTGTACAGAGAGAAGGATACGTATACATTGGATTGATGCGTATATGGATGGATGGATGGATGGGTTTGTGCAGACAGGTGGATGGATGGGTACGTACACTGAGATGGGTGGATGGATGGGTACGTGCAGATGGGTGGATGGATGGGTACGTGCAGACAGGTTGATGGATGGGTACGTGCACTGAGATGGATGGATGGATGGGTACGTGCAGACAGACGGATGGATGGGTACGTGCAGATGGGTAGATAAATGGGTACGTGCAAATGAGTGAATGCATGGATGGATGGATGGATGGATAGGTGGATGGAGGGATAGGTGAATGGGATAGATGGATGGCTTCCCATTGCCTGTTTCTCCCTGTTCTTACCTCCTCTAGATCAATGAAGCCGTTTTTATTGTAATCCCACGTCTTGAATGTATTTTCAGGGTCTTCGAATGTTATCCCGTCATTATAAGTCGGCTTCGTGTTCGGGGACATCCCTTTACGCTCAGCCATAGCAACAATGAAGTCACATTCAAGTGGGTCCAGGAAATCAGGAATTTCTGCATCAAGTAAGTACTATTAATGATGATGGTTTTAACACAGACTGTTATAGTGTCTTATTCTACATTTCTACATGAGTATTGAAATGTTGAGAGCTATGATCTACATCAGTCATGATTGATCAACATTACCAAATATCGGAGGGTGGACGCTCAGGGTCTTGATCTGTCGTGTCACTCCGGGCATCACCTCCACGTCTTGCACGTGACCAACCTACAACCACAAATGGATAATAATGATTATGATGATGATTATTACCTTAATACTAAACAAGTACTTACGGAGGGAGAAGATAGTAGCATCATGATATGGAGGTGGTGAGATGGGGAGAAAATCAGATCTTGTGGTGATTACAGGACATATTTTGAAATAACAAATAATCAAGTCATATATGTTACCTTTACTGCTTCTACAACTGGTATTTCTACTGATTTCCATTCGGTTATTGGTTCAATTGGCTTGATTCCTAAATCCTCTAACTTGGCTGAATTATTCAATTCCAGTTCTTTTAACTTGAGCTCTATCGATAACCCATCCAAATCTACTTTATTTTCGTTAGATTTCTGTGAGTATTTGTGTTCTTCCTCGGCGATACATATTCCACCATCCTCGGTGCTATCCTCAGAGCAAAATCTCTCCTTATCAGTTTCTGTGGTTTTGAAGTCATGACAATAGCAGTAGGAAGAAAAGACCAGTAAAGTGAGAACCACTAACCCTCTACAACCACTAACTGAACAACAATTCTCCATCCAATCTTTTTGATGTCCTTCTATTCTATAATCAGTTCTACCAAAGTTTCGTTTATAAATTAATGAACCAAGATAACCTTTTGGTCGAATTATTCATCCGTTCACTGTATTTAGCGGAAGACTGCTTCCTTTTGTCCTTGTTCACGGTGTTTGTATTATGATTGGCTGGTAGTCCTATATCTACAGGTACTTTGAACAGTGTTTAGTTTGCAATACCAGTTGAAGAACGCATGGTCGATTCACACGTGCACCAGTCCATCGATCCATTAGCAGGCCCATGAACCGGCATCATTCAAACTATAATCTTTGGAGACTTTTAATCAAACATTTTGAATTAGTGCCGGCCGGCAAGGGCAGCTATTCTAATGTGATACGATATGATATACACAGTAATAATGGTAAGGCACAATGACCAAAGTATAAGGACTGGGTTTATCGTTAACAGTTGTTGCAACCGATCAATATTTATCATTAACATTGGATTTTAGGAAGAACGAGTCCGCGCTGTTCGAAAGACACTTGAGACACTGTCTATAGACAATATATTACCGTATGGTGTTTTTCTTACAGATTATAGTTCATTGGTCCCGAGTAACAAAAAAAGGATTATGAACAAATCATCTAATGTCTTAATTGCATTTATCATCTTATTTCCGTTATTAAAAGCTATTTGGATATAACTTATCAAGTAAACAAATATAAAAAGCTAATATAATTGGTTAATATTGTTGAAGAAAAGGTGCCTGATGCTAAAAACTGCTTGGTGATAATCACATTCTCAACACCACTTCTTGTCTCCTTAGCAACCAAATCGTCGGGTTTTTTTTGTTCAGACGAGTGGTCATCTTTGCCTCGTAGGCATTGAAATCAAATAACTTTCCCAGTGGAATGGTTTCTTAGACACAATTTAGTAGTTACATCACAAACATGTTTATAATAGTATTAACGTTGAGTAGCTGTAGTTAGCGATAAGTCTGGTAGCTAAAATGTTAATTGTGTCTGTAAGTTGTCTTGTTGATAAATGACACCAAGCCGAGAGTCTGTTATAGTGACGGCAAAACGAGAAAAAATCAAAAAAACAATCTGGCTAATGAATCAATCTTTTTTGCGTGTAAAATTAAGCTACTTGATGGCCTATGGTACATTACTACAAACATATATTTTAAGATTTTGATAGAAATGTTCAATAACTTCTTTTGTCACTGTTGAGGGAATAATACAAAAAGCTACTTATAATAAGGTATACCACGTGGTTGCATGAATGATTTATGCTCGTGCTGGGAAAGAAATAGGTAAACAAACCGAAGAAAAACTTTGAATATAGTTGTGAAACATGGGGCGCGACAAGTCTGTTCATCGGCAAAAATCTAAACGAAAACCAACTAAAAAGAATGCCGCTGGTTCGTCACAACCTTCCTTGACTTTAATAGTGAGTACAGTAGCTTGTCTAGCTATTCTGGTTGGACTTTATTACACGAACAAAGCAGCTAATCTAAAGAAGAAACAAGAAACATATACCCCTGATTCTCGTGGGGCTAGCCAGCCAACCGTTAAACCAGCAACAGCAGAAACAAAGCAGAAAAGAGAAGAAAATATAGATCCTTTAAGCAGAGCGAATGAGAACCCGTCAAAAGGAAAGAGTGTTGCCAAGAAGACAGGGAAGAATAACAACGACTTTGATATCTTACCAAGACTCGATGGAGTTAAGGTTAGACACTGTCTCACTTATTAAGGATATGAATCAACAACCAATCAAATTATTTACATGCATGAACTAACACCGGCCCTGAGAATCATTAAAAAATATATATATTATTGGCTGTGCTAGAGTAGTGGACTGTATGCCACCCTAACCAGCTAATGCTACTCAGTCTCGCAGAATATTCTCTCATAATTAGAATTCAATACAATGCGCCCTTTAAAGGGGAAATAAAATCACCAAATTCCCAGGTGTAATTACCGTCCTCAAGGTAGTTTATATATCATATTGGGTTAGAACAAGAATCAGTACTGCTTTGTTTTCTGTAGGTTGGTCACGTCCAAAAGATGGAATTGGAACCTGGCAAGTTTTATGAAGTCATAACTAGAAGTCTCAGACCACCCATATTTGGTAAGTCATGTGTTTGCTCATCATGATCACAGTTAGTACAATTAAGCCATGACAATCCAGTATTCTATCTTACTATTAGGATCTATAACATTTTACTACCTCACGATCAGATTATAATAGCTAACTCCTTGATTTCAGAAATACCAGAATTTCTGACGGATAACGAATGTCAGCAAATAATAGAACAAGCCGCCAGCCAGGGAATGGAAACGAGTGAGGTTCAAGATCCGGAGACTGGGATCAATATTGAACCGACCAATGAAAACACATTCAATGACTGGGATTATAACAAAGATGGTACAATCAGCCCTCTTGAGGTAAACATGTTGTGTGACGGTCACTGTTTGACTTTACGATTGTGTTACAGGTGATGCATAACCTAGTGGGATTGTTTTAAGAATGTGTTGTGTGACGGTCACTGAGTAACGGTTTGATTGTGTTACAGGTGATGCATAACCTAGTGGGATTGTTTGATGGATGTGATGTGTGACGTTCACTGAGTAACGGTTTGATTGTGTTACAGGTGATGCATAACCTAGTGGACTTGAGTGATTTGTACTTTTCAGAAAGTGACATCATTAAAATGTAAGTTAAGAATAACTCAAGCCTGAAATGTTGTTCAAACAGTAATGTAATCATCGCTGACGGATCCCTAATGATATTTATCTTTTGATTAACTGCAAGGCTTAAAGATTTGAAAATCGATCGGAACGGCAACGGTGAGTCTTAATTCAGTGATGAAACAACTATGATAAGTAGCTGTAACTGGCTATGATAGAAATGCTTCTAGAATATGGTCTCTCGCCTGCATGCCCCCACCCCAATCTAACACTATTATGAACAAGTGCAAACCATGTAATAAAACAGTAAGATTATTGATATGAATGTTTGCAGGGGTGATGGACAAGGACGAGTTTCTACGAGTAACAAGTGATCGTATAATGCGCTATTTACATAAAATGGCAGCCCGACTACCACGAATCAAAAGCAGGAACAGTCGACAAACATGGGTAGACCACATCACAGTTCAGGGACTTGATCGAAGGTAATAGACTAGCTGGTTGACTGGTTGTATGTACGGCTCTCATTGTTCCATTTGTTTCCCCAGAGTTGCTTCTCTCACTAAACTACCTGTTGCTGTTGTGGATGGAAGTGAAAAACTCCAGGTAAGAAAAAGCAGTGAATATTTCACAGTCGGGAAATATTATGAATGAAACAAATTAAACAAACTGTTTATGGTCTTTTTCATCGCCAGGTGGTGAACTATGGACCAGAAGGCCATTACCACTGTCACCATGACTCGCAAGACATCGAGGATGGTGTGCCTTGTTGCTATGAGCATGATAAACGACACTGTAGACTATGCAGGTATCTATTACCCAATATATTACTAGGTGCACCTTATCCTGTTTACTGAGTAAGGTAAAGAAAACATTTAGGTGACTAGAAATGTCTAATATATCTGTCTGTCTGTCTGTCTGTCTGTCTGTCTGTCTTGTAGATACATCACAGTGCTTTATTTCTTGAATGAAGTGGAAGAAGGCGGTGAGACAGCTTTTCCTATAGCAAACAACGAAACCTTTAGTATAGAGGTAAGATATTCCGCTTATCAACTTGGTTTACTGGTTGCTTAGTTACCATTTGTTTTGGTTATCATGTAGGCGTGGGCCGCCATCACCAAGTACAGGTGTGACCTTAGTAAACACTGCCACAAGGCTAACCTGTACGTAAAGCCTAAGAAAAGAACAGCCATTATGTGGTATAACCATCAAAGAGATGACAACACAGGATGGGTGGGTAGAATAGATCCTACTACTTACCATGGAGGATGTGACGTCATACGAGGCCGGAAGTGGATTGCCAATAATTGGATAAATATCATTGGAGAGTCACGTGATCAAATGGTGGCGCACACGGACCCAACTAAGCGATTATGATGGTAAAACCAGTAATATATTATATTATATTGAACCACACTGACATTGAGGTCGATAGCAGGTGTGTTTTAAACCCAAAAATACTACAAAATATAATAGTCAAAGTGCGCGAACTCAAATTTCTAGCACAAAGCATGATGGGAAACCGAGTCCGGCCTTACGCTTTTTTGGCTCCTCTAAAAATTCATTTGACAATTTTTCCTCCCACATTTTCTATGGAAATGTAAGTATTTCAAATAGACGAAAATAACAGTAATTTCTTCCTGATATATTCTTTGATTTCCTAGTTTCATTTTTGCAGGGCTCGGTTTCCCAGAATGCTTTGTGATCTTTGATGCACATTGTCTATTGTCTTAATACATGCCCATTGCACCTTTTTATCAGCGTTCGTTTTCATTGTGAAAAATATTGTTATTATTTATTAATGTATTAACATTTGGTATACACTAATTATATAATGCTCATCGGTGATGAATATGAATACTAACTAGATGAGGGTATAACCAAGGTAACTGACAATAGCTGTGATGTATTTTGTTCCTATTATAACAACAATTTCCATTCTTGAACAAACACCTTCCATTATGACCATCACATACTTTACACACACTACTCGGTTGCACCGGAAACTCACTGGTTTCTTGTAGTTTTTTTTGTGTAAGGTGCTAAAAGGCTTGTTTATGTTCATTGTTTATGCATGGCTTAGATAATCTAGTAGAGAATCATTCAATTATACTACTGTGTTTTATACCCCTCCGTTTATAAACATTTTCTACTTGTCTGTTATCTGGCGGATAGTATTCTTAACTTGATATTAAAACATTATTCATAAATTTTGATTGTTTTATTTTCTTATCAATTGGAAACTCTCCATTGAACGTAGAGTTTTAACATAAGGCCACGTCAGTCAGTCAGTAACGCCTCGATCCTAAGTCAGCAGATATAACTGACGGTTGACTTTATGAAAGGTTTTTGAAACTTTCTTGGCATCCAAGGTGACAACTTAGCTGAAGATCTGTAAGCTAGTAAGGAGCTAAGCTAGTAAGGAGCTAGTAGACTTAAAGATAGTTTACTTTTTTTAAAACTATACTGGATCAATGTGTTGAGTGCCTCGATTTGTATCTCGAGTGATAAACGATGGAAAATGATAGAAATAAGGAGGAAAGGGAGACGAACATTGCTGACAGTGAAACAAGACAATCCCTGTTCTCGGTTTCAGTCGTCATAGTCGTAATAGTCGCTTGTTTGGTTGGATTGTTTGGCAGCTTTCACTACTCGAATAAAGCTACTGTCGAGATACAACAAGAGTCTACAACTGTGGCCAAGCATTTGGACTTGAAAGATGAGTACCAATCATCTACTGTAGATGACATACAGCCGGCTGGACACGGACAAGATTCATGGTACTCGGCAATAACACAACCCAGTACGGAAGGAACACTTTCCTTCGAAATGAAAAATAGTAATAAATTTGAAAAGAAGAAAACATCTTCTGCTGATGTGGAAACGAAGAAGAGAATGGATGACACGGATCAAAAAGAAAAAGAGAATCCCAAGATACTCCCCCAGACACCCAGCACTGGTATAAATACCCTTACTTATCAGGAAAGAGAGACTTTAAAGTTAACGGATAAGGAAATATCAGATCCAAGCGACAGAAAAATAGATAAGGGCACATATGTATCCTTGGGATCCAATAAGAAGCCTGATCGAATGACAGCTGTAAAGAAGAAAGAAACGAAAACCGAACCTGAAGATGAAAATAAAGAGTCAAACAGTAGTCTGTCACTAGAAGAAAATACGCGTACAGACTCTATTAGTACAGCAGTAGAACACAATGATAAACAAGTTGTACAAGATGACGGTAAAGACAAGTTCAAAATACTCCCCAGACGCGATGGAATCAAGGTAAATATTAATAATTGATGAAGTTAGATTTGGTATTCGCATAATTATCAAGGGCCGTACCGTGGCGTCCACAGGAACACAATAAAAGCCATCTGTCTTATTAATATTTACAGATTTGGATACAATATACCTTATTACATGAAATAAGATACAATATACCTTATTACATGAAATTTTCACAACACTTTAATTTCGCGATTTTCGCAATTTCAAAAAAATTGCGAAACTAAATTGTCGCGAAAAATACTGAAGTGTCGCGAAAATATAATGACGCAAAAATTAAGTGACCCTCCAATTTTGAGAAAGTAAAAAATTTAATGACCATTCAAAAGCATGGATAAAAGACGTTGTTACTGAGAACCTGAAGTACTAGCGCCTATTGATCCTGATCAACAATGAATGATTGAAACAAGCTTAAGTATTCAATATACTAAAGTCAAAACCAAGGAACTAGTGGGTGTTTTTAAAGGACTAATGAATATATAATAAATGAATAATTCATTCAATGAAATCGCGAAATTAAAGTGATCAAAAAAATGATTTTTTCTCAACACCGCAAATTTAAAGTGTCGCGAAATATGCGACCTCCAAAAAAAAAAGCGAAATGAACGTGTCGCGAAATGTTCATGTATATAAGGTGTCCATTATTCTAGTCTACAGCTGTGCAAATGTTTTCTCATGATAAGTTAAGAGAAGTGCCTCAAAGAACTGTTATCCCTACAGGTTGGTCACGTGCAGAATCTAGAGTTGGAACCTGGAAAGTTTTATGACGTCATCACCAGAAGTCTCGATCCACCCATATTTGGTAAGTCACGTGTTTCTTCACCTCGTCATGTAACTTGTCTTATGTTTTCAATCGTATTCCAGAAATACCAGATTTCCTGGCAGGACACGAGTGTCAGAAGTTAATCGACCAGGCGACGAAGCTGGGACTAGAAAAAAGTCACTATCAACAGCCTGACATCAGCAGCGAACCGACCAATCAGGAGACATTTAAAGGATGGGATTATGATGACGATAATGTTATAACTCCTCAAGAGGTAAATCAGTAAATAGAAGATAGATAGATAATTTTATTTAAGAGAGAGACTCGTGATGAATACATTCGAAGATGTAGTTGTCTTCAGACTTTTTCTGATCATGCTGTCCTAATGATTCCAAATGAATGTGTATATCTTGTCCTATCAGGTAGTCCACACCCTCCAGGACACTGCGTATTTGTTCTTTACAACTGCAGATATTGAAAAGATGTAAGTACCTCTCTTTACCGGAAAACTAGCTCGTAAGGTAGTTACAAGGTTATAAATATGATTTTTTTCGCTCAAGGTTTGTTGACCTCAATATTGATCAGAATGGAAATGGTAAGTACTGACGTTAGTGAGTGAGTGAGTGTGTTAGGAGTGGTATGACAAGGGCTTTTTATTATATCAATGGCTGTATTGCAGGCGCTATGGATTTAGACGAATATCTACGTGTGACAAATAGTGGAATAGTTCGTTACCTTCAAGAATCATCACAAACACTACCCAGAACATTGCACAGGAATAGTAAGCATACATGGTTACATTATAACGATGTGGAAGGACTGAATCAAAGGTAAGTTGGTGATATAGTTGTGTGACAGAGCAACACACTGGGTATTGCTAATTAATGGTAATATTATTATATTTTAAGGGTTTCTGCGCTTACTAAACTTCCTGTTGAAGTAGTGGAAAGAAGCGAGAAGCTTCAGGTTAGTGTTGCCGTGACCGTGACAGTGCTGTGTTTGCATTCTGTCTTTGGTTGACAGAGTGTTTACTGTGTTGCCTGCAGGTGGTGAATTATGGACCAGAAGGCCATTATTACTGCCATATTGATTCACAAGATATCGAGGATGGTGTTCCCTGTTGCCTTGCCAACGATCGTCGAACATGCCGATTGTGCAGGTAAAATATCGTAAACTACTAACTGATAAGCCAAGATGAATCCTATTTCTGATTTTTCCGCTTATTTTTTTCATCTTGTCTTTAGATACATCACAGTGCTTTACTATTTGAACAATGTTGAAGAGGGTGGAGAAACGGCTTTTCCTGTAGCAGACAATGCAACCTTTAGTCATGAGGTATGTTTGTTGCTAGAACGTACAGCAGTGTTGTGAGAACATTATAGCACCACCTGAATCCCCTCAGTGTTTGTTGCTAGGCAACGTACTGATACCTACTTCTACTGCACTAACAGGAGTGGGCTATAAACCTGAAGCACCACTGCGATTTCAGCAAACATTGTCATCAAGCGAACGTTTACATTAAACCAAGAAAAGGCACAGCCATTATGTGGTATAACCATCTGAGGGATGAAAAAACAGGATGGCTGGGTAGAATCGACCCGCGCTCCTTCCATGGCGGATGTGACGTCATTAAAGGACGAAAATGGATCGCTAATAGTTGGATAAATATTGTAGGTGAATCAAGAGATACACTAGTGACATATCATCCCACATCAGACCCTATACCATAGTATAATACATTATTCATCCATAAATATGCTATACACTGAATAGTTATAAGAACTAGATAGCAGGCTCAGCGTTGTTAGCACCAACGTAAGGTAGGATATTGAATGTCATCAGATCATAGAATGCTTTCCTGGTGTCAGACGGGTGGATAGGAAGAATGAGATATAAGTCCATCCTATATCTCATTTCAGTGTCAGCCAATCAATAGTATTTGTACAGTAAGCAATAAGGACGGCTATACACTAATATAGGTACTGAGAATGGTGAATACACCGCTTGATTACAGTGAATAGAATACACTTAGTCCAACTGTTGAATAGTTGGGTCACCTAAATTAGATAAGCTATTTACTATTTTAGGGGGACTGACATAAATTTGAATCTACGAGTAAAAGGCTACTGAGATCGGGGGGGGGGGGGGGGGGGCAAAGTGATAAAAGTGACTGTCTCTTCACTCATTCTCTGGTAAAGTAAACCCCCGGATCAATTGCTAATTTGCATATTTTGAAAACGTTTGATATCTCTGCAACGAAAAGAGATATCAACGAACTGTATAAAACGCCATTCTGACTTTTTTAGGCGACTCTTCCCTGTTAGCGTTACAAGTTGAAGGACAGTTTTTCATTCCATATATGCATATGAATTTTGATGAAATTTATTCATCTAGTAGAGAGTGTGGCGTGCCTCCCCCCGACCACCATTTTTTGGCACCCACCCCTAAATCTGTTTAGTATGCCCCAACGAACATTTGTGCCAAGTTTGGTGCTTGTACTCAAAAGTGCACGATCTTTGCTATTTTTGTCGTTAATAGACCTGACTATAAATGCACTATGCGGTAAATACACTTGATAACAGTGAATAAACTTGATAATAGTGAATACACTTGATAACAGTGATGACAGTTGCACATTTTATCACAGGTATCCCAAGCTGGGTTTCTGTGGTATCCTATCGAACTTTTAAGGCAATATATGGCGATTTTTAGAAAAAATTAAAAATCAGTAAATCACACAAATAAATGTTCCTACTTGTGTTTCGTGTTTTCCTTTGAGTCTCTGTGAAGTTTCATGTCATTTGCAGCAATATTGAGCGGGTATCGTGGTGGAGTATCCCTCGTACTTAATTTTTTTTAAGCAGGATAGGATAGGATACCACAGAAACCCAGCTTGGGATACCTGTGATTTTATATTACATTTTATAGTGTACTATGTTCAAAACGAGGGTATTAGTTACCAGTTTTTCTCGACGGTGGCTGATATTTAAAATGGCGGACGAAGTGAAGAAAACGTGCGAACTTGACCGAGAAAAAACTGAAAATGCGGCAAACAAAAGTCAGTTACAAGACGAGAAAGAGGAAGAATTCAAATCTTACAAAGGGAAGAAAAGGAAACTGAGCTAGGAAGAAAAGAAAAATGCCAAGGTTTGGAAATATTTGTATCAAAACTTAGCTGTGATTATTAGACTTACAGGAACTTTGTTCATTCTAAAACTTGATTCTCCTAGATTCTCTTAAAACTAGTAAAAAGTTCTTATTTCAGTCCACAGATAAGAGGTTATACTTTTAGACGGTTATGACCTATTATCTGGGGACCTTAAGATAAGAACGTTTTACTAGTTAATTGAGAGAATCAAGTTTAAGAGTAGTTGTTTTGCCGTTTGTCATTTTAGGAAAAAAAAGTGTATCTTGTATTTCATACATGACAATACTGTTACCTGATGACAATGTGTATTTTGTATTTCATACATGACAATACTGTTGCCTGATGACAATGTGTATCTTGTATATCATACATGACAATACTGTTGCCTGATGACAATGTGTATTTTGTATTTCATACATGACAATACTGTTGGCTGTTGACAATGTGTATCTTGTATTTCATACATGACAATACTGTTGCCTGTTGACAATGTGTATCTTGTATTTCATACATGACAATACTGTTGGCTGTTGACAATGTGTATCTTGTATTTCATACATGACAATACTGTTGGCTGTTGACAATGTGTATCTTGTATTTCATACATGACAATACTGTTGGCTGTTGACAATGTGTATCTTGTATTTCATAGATGACAATACTGTTGTATTCGACGCGTTACATTCGATTGCGACTCAACGACTTTTTGCACCTCTGTGACTGGAAGCTGTTTGATGCGTTGCACGGCAAGATTTTGAAAATGTAGTACTTCTTTTTAAGTTTCTTGGATTTCCTCGAGATACAAGCAAGTTCTTTACTTCGAACCAGATGGTAAGTTAGTTTGAAATCAAATCATAGAATATATACTTATTATGTCCATAAGAAAGTACATACCGCGGGTGTATGTGATCACACGAGCACTTTACGCGACTTCCTTCAAAACAGCAAACGTTTGAGTGAGAATAAATATCCTTTGGACCCCAGGGTATCATTGCCACAAACAATCCTAAACTTTAGCTTCTTAAATGTTTTAACATTATTTTTTTATTGAATCACAATTTTAGAGTCAGCGTGGTCAAGGATTTTGCAGTAATTGCAAAAATCCCTATTTTAATAGATACAAGCCCTCCAATTGTCAGAAGTGCGGTCAACATCTTGGAGGGTCATATACTCCACAGAATAACAAGAAAGTGAAGCAACACAGTCCAGACTGTGTCCTTATATTATATTATCTCAGTATGTCTATATTCTCCATGAAAACTCACGCCAAAGATAGTAGGTGTTTGGTGGTGGAAGAAGATGGCATATTTCAGTGTATGTCCAATACATGTCTTGAGGCGAGGTCCTCTTACCTGAATGGCCATCATCCACAATACTTTTCTCGTGTCCACACTTCAAAGTCTACTCAAGCTGTTGGACCTTTGAAAACATACACATTATCTGAAGAGCTTAATTTCACTGAAGCGCTAAGTGAAGCTGCTTATTTGTAAGCTCTCTAAATTTTTAGTTTTTACCAACGAAAATCTTTGTTTTAAGCAATATCTTTTACTTTATCTTCTTTGGACATTATCAGGGCTTTCCTGTTATGATTTTATATTCGAAAAAACTTTCTGTTATCACGCTGTAACTGGTGGAAGTGTTTTGACTTACGTAAACTTCAAACTCTGGCCATTATGCAACATCATCGCCTTCATCTGGGTTTTCCGCTGGAGAAATCTACAATTACTACACTTAAATCACTGGGAATTTTTCGTCGCTTCAGGGGCAAAAGAGGTGGTCGATCTTTATCTTTAAATTCTGGAAAGACAGCCAAGATTTCTACATTTTCTGGTTCTTCTACAAGCACATTAAATATTCATAATCGAGCTTGTTCCACATCAACAAGTGCATACTTAAATCGAAGACCTATAACTGAAACTTCATCTAACCTTGTTATTCCTCCCCATATTCCCTTACAATATCAGGTCAGTAAACCAGTTAAATTAGCTGTTTTAAATGCAAGATCTATTTGTAACAAATCTTTAATTTTAAACGAGTTTGTTATTGATGAAAAAATTGAGTTGTTATGTTTAAATGAAACATGGTTAAAATCTAATGAATCTAATGAACTTATTATAAATGAAATGCTACCTAATGGATATTTATTTGAACATATTGCAAGAGAAAGCAGAGGTGGTGGTGTTGGTCTTTTATTTAATAAGACTCTGAATATGAAGAAAATTTCTTTAAATAAATTCAAATCTTTCGAGGCTATAGGAATGACTTCAAACTCTTCTTCTGGGCACTTCTCTGTATTCGTAATTTATAGACCTCCACCTAGTGCTAAGAATAAGTTTTCTATTTCACTGTTTTTTGATGAGTTCTCTACTTTTTTGGAGAAATTTTCTACTGAAATGAAGTCTTTTATAATTGTTGGGGATTTTAATTTTCATGTAGAAGACATGTCAGATGCTATTGCTCTCCGATTTTTGAATATTTTAGAATGTTTTAAACTTACCCAACATGTCAGGGAAGCTACTTATCAAGGAAAGCACATTTTGGATCTTGTAATTACTAGTGATGAGGAGAACATTATAAATAATGTCTCTGTTTGTGATCCGGCCATTTCTGACCATTGTGCAGTTTTTTGTAATATTTTGATTAGCAAACCTCCCTTTGAAAGAAGGGTTTCTAGATGTCGTAAATTGAAATCTGTAGATCTTGATTCTTTTTCGAAAGATGTTTCTGACCTGCTGTTATCTACGGCTCTTCAAAATGATCTTCCTGGACTTCTTGGTCAATATGAGTCTGTACTGACCTCTGTCCTAGACCAGCACGCACCCTGTAAAGAACGGGTCATAACTGTGCGCACGTCATCACCTTGGTACATTGATGAAGTGAAAGTTGCTAAAGTTAAGCGAAGGCATCTGGAGAGGAATTGGAGGAAGTCTCGTCTTATGGTTGATCGTCAACTATATGTTGACCAGTGCAATCTTGTTCGAGATTTGATCAAGAAAGCCAAGAACGAATTCTATTCTAATATTATATCTGAGAACCAATCCAATCAGAGAGTCCTGTTTTCTACTTTCCAGAAATGGACAAATATGTAAGCAGATCAACATTTCCCTTCTTCTAATTCTTCTGATGGACTTGCAAACTCTTTTGCTGATTTTTTCGTAAGTAAAATAAGTACTATTCAGGCTGGTTTTGAAAGCTCATCAGAAAATGTTAGTTTCTCAGATAATTCTACTTTGTGCCACTTTTTGTCTTTCTTTGAAGAAATTTCATCAGAATGTCTTTCTAAAATCATTGCTCCTTTGGTTCTCAAGTCTTCTGAACTTGACCCTGTTCCTGGTTTGTTTCTGAAAAGCTGTTTTCAGCATCTTCTTCCGATTGTTACCAGGATCGTAAATTTATCCTTGTCATCTGGTTCTTTCCCTTCAAATCTCAAAGAGGCTATTGTAAAACCAATTCTTAAGAAGCATAGCTTGTCTACTGAGGAATTTTCCAACTTCCGACCAATATCTAACTTAAAGTTTATTTCTAAAGTCATTGAGAAAGTTGTAGCTGCACAGCTCAATGAACACCTTAATAAAAACAATTTGCACGAACCTTTTCAATCTACATATAAGAAGTATCATAGTGTAGAAACAGCTTTATTAAGAGTACAAAATGATGTGTTGAAGGCAATTGATAGCCAACGTAGTGTTATCCTGGTTTTACTTGATCTTTCGCTGCCTTTGACACGGTTGATCACAACATTTTGTTGGAAAGAATGTCATCTAGGTTTGGTATTAATGGTCTAGTACGGAAATGGTTTGAGTCATACTTGACTGATAGACGTTTCCGTGTCAGTGTCCAGGGAAGTTTATCACCTAGTCGCTCTTTACAATGTGGTGTACCTCAAGGTTCAATCTTAGGGCCCATATTGTTTCTTATATACACCTCTCCAATCGGTGATATTTTAAGAGATCACGATATTGATTTTCACTTATATGCTGATGACTCTCAGCTATATATCTCTTTTGAAACATCCTCCTCTATCAAAATGGAATCAGCCAAATACCAAGTTGAGCCTTGTCTGAGTAGAATTGATTACTGGATGACTGCTAACAAATTGAAATTGAATACTGACAAAACCGAGATCACTGTACTGTCAGCTGCTCATCGCCCCAGACCACCAATTGAGGGTCTTAAGTGCTGCGACCATATTATCCCTCTTTCATCATCCGTTCGGGATATTGGGGTAATTCTTGACAACAAAATAACTCTTGTAAATCAGATTACCTCCATCTGCAAGTCTTGCTTTTTTCATATTAGAAACATCTGGAGGATCCGAAAATATATTTCTATGGAAGTCTGTGAATTCCTGGTACATGCTTTTATTTCAAGTAAACTAGATTTTTTCAATTCCTTGTTGTACGGGATACCAAATTACCTAATTCAGAAACTTCAGCGGGTTCAGAATGCTGCAGCACGTTTGGTATCGTGCTGTCACAAGTATGACCACATTACTCCTGTTCTGCGCCGCTTGCATTGGCTGCCTGTAGATCAGCGAATTAATTATATTAAGATACTTTTATTAACTTTCAAAGCTTTGAATGATTGTGCTCCGCCATATATCTGCGAACTTATTGAACAATATGTCCCAGTTCGCCAACTAAGATCTGCATCATCGCACCTTTTAACAAGAGGCTCTTACAATTTGAGAACGTATGGTAAACGAGCCTTTTCTAATGCAGCCCCAGAGTTATGGAATAGCCTTCCTATGCATATTAGGTCATGTACTGACATCACTTTATTTAAGCCTGATCTTAAAACTTTTCTGTTTAAAAGTGCGTACTCTCTCTGATTAATTAATTGATTAACTTACATTTTTAACATATATTACTGAAATATAATATATTATTAAATATGAATTTCTTCTATGTAAGGATTTAAGTGTTTCTGCCGTTTGGCTTTTTATAATATTTCTTAGCTTGTTTTAAATATACTAGATTAAATATTCTAAACTCTATTTTAAATATGTAAAGCGTTGTTGAACTTTAAGGAAATTGACGCTATATAAAACATTATTATTATTATTATTATTATAAACTCGTACAGATGCGACGAACCTACCAAGGATGCTCTGAGAGATTTGATGCAAAGCTTGTCGCTGCCATCCGCATTGCAAGTGTCTAATACAACCTTCTGTATTAATTGTTTAATACTGAAATGGAAAAAAGAGCATCTATCTAAAGAGTGATGTTAAGAAGATTCATCTTCTTCCTGTTCCTCTTCATCTTCCTCCTTTTCCACTTCATCTTCCTCTTGATTTTCATTTGTGCTATCTAAACATAAACATTACAACTCGTTATTATTTAGATTAGGTGTTTAGTTTTTTTTGACCTAGATACCCTCTTGAAGATAAGTTAAGCTTAAACTCGGGAACTCCCCTTATTTTACCGATTCATTAAAACAAGCATATGCATGTTTCATAGGTATAATGTTTCTAGATCTGAAACGGATTGTGATAGTTTAGGTATGAAAGGTCATAAGGTTAGGGGTGTATTATTATAATGAGGGATACATATATGAAACTCGGCAATGTTACTTACCAGCATTTGTGGGGGAAGTTCTTTCTTCATTCTGAATATTTTCTTCGCAGACTTTCTTTGTTGCAATTTTCACCCCTGCTTCAATTCCCTGAGAAAGCAAATGAGTATGTATTTCATATCAAACCGACTAAGATAATATCTAATATATTACATAAATTATTAATTAGAAACCAAAATTTGTTTTTTCTGTTTGTTTGTTTTTTAATCCAAATGATTTATGAATGGGAGAACATTTTTTTTCAGTGTTTCAAGTAATATCTCTTAAACGAGAAAATTTATGAATAACTATAATTTGGAGAAGATTAATGGCCTCTTTGCATGTGTCGCGTGACATGAGGTAATGCCCTTTTCTGATTGGCTAATACACTTTGGTTGGCAAAACAAATCCACTTCGGACAAACCCACGAAAGTACTGTCAGAGTTTATAGTTATTTTTTGCTAAGTTTTTCAAAGATGCAGACACATAAAAATTCCAAAGATCTTGAATATACCGTAATAAGGGAATGCCTGTCAAACGAAAAAATCTGCAATACGCTGAAGTCATTTACGATGGCAGAAATCGTAGCATATTTCATTGAAGTGATAGCGGCAGATAAGCAGCCAGCGAAAGATTTCAAGTCGTTGAGGGAGTCGTCCTATCAGCATTTTAGAGGTGGGCATGTACAAAAAGTTGAATTGAAACCAGGATTCGAAACCCTAATTATCAAATGTACATGTCTGCCTGAAATGCGTAAAGATCGAGTGTACAATATACTTGTTAGAGTGAAAGAGAACACTGCTGATATCCAGTTCGCCAAGTGCGATTGTCTTGCAGGAAAGGGACGGAAGGCAACTTGCAAACACATTGCCGCTCTGTGCTATGCTTTGGAGGACTTTAGCCGAAATATTTTGGCCAATGAAGAATGTTTATTCTGCACCGATAAACTGATACAATGGAATCAACCCCGCAAACGAAGATTAGAGCCTAAATGCATAAGCGAACTTGATTTCTCTCTTGAACACCACGATGCTAAGAAGAAGAAGAAGAAAACTACCTTACTTGGTAGAGATCCATTAGAACTAGTCGGTAAAGCTACTCAGTCTGACATTGAAGCAATTAATGCTTTTGTGACTAAACTTCAGTCATTCGGCGCTTGAAATCCAAAACAAAAACCTGCTTTTCTCTCTGTGATAAACACAACACAGAATCAATAGATCTGCTACTGCTACTTTACCCTTGGCATCTTCTTCTAAATCCACAGATCCCAACCTCTCTGACCTTGGGGTAACTTCTAACTGCACTGCTGTAGAACCAGAGAGTGTTGTAAAAAGGAGAGTGTTGTTCAAGCAAAACTTAAATTTAAATGAGCAAGAAAGAAATGATCTTTTTGAAAAGACAAAAACTCAAAGTGACTGTGAATTATGGTACAGAGCAAGAGCACCAAGGATCACTGGCAGTATGTGTGGAAGAATCATAAATCGTAACAAAAATATATTCCCTTCATCTATTTTAAAGTCTCTTCAAACAAGTTCTTCACTCACAACAGCTGCAGCACTTATGGGTAAACAGCAAGAGCCTATAATTCTATCAAGGTACCTTAAACACCAAAGAGACAATGGCAACCCTGATATCTCCATTGAAAGAGCTGGTTTTTTAGTTGATAAGGAAAAAAGCTTTCTAGGGGCCTCCCCTGATGCAGTGGTGGTAGATAGTGAGGGGACAAGCATAGGCTGTGTTGAGATTAAAGCAGCAGCTGGTAATTGGGAATCATCAATTGATAATATAATTACTACAAGAAAAGGAAATTTCTGTCTCTGCAAAGCTGATAACAGTGATCGGATTGTACTGAAGTCTAACCATATATACTACCACCAATGCCAGCTTCAACTATATGTTGGAAGAGACAGATTCAGGTGGTGTGACTTTGTTCTTGCAACAAAGGATGACTTGTTTATTCAAAGGATCATGTTGGACATGAACTGGGTGAACAACAATGTACCTGAATTAGAATTGTTTTATGACTCATTCCTAATCAAGAGACTAGTTGTGTAATCTAAGTCACTATATTGTTTCTGACTGTACTGCATGTGTCAGACTATCAGTTAAATGAAGAAAAAAACATTGTTTATTTAGATACTAGCTGATTACGGAAGTTGGTAAGCATTGCACAAATAAAAAATATCTCATTAAGATAAGGAAGTAATTGTGTAACTAAAATATGGCTTAAAATTTTAAACTCTTTTATCTGCCCAATGGCTCTCTCCACATGGATTCTTGTATTGGCAATTCTTCTGCCTACAGCTACCTCATGTGGTTCAAACTGCTGTTTTCCATTGGCAAAGGGTGGGACATTTACATGGATGCTGTATGGCTTTGCAATATCATCAATTAAGAACCCTCTGTCTGCTAAAATAAGGTCACCAGGGTCCATCATTTCTAGCAGTCCAGACCTTTGGGTGATTTCTTTGTCTGAAATATTACCCCCATAGAGGTCACACACAAAGGAAATCGCTCCTGCTGGTGATATTCCCACTAGTGCTTTAGCTGTGTTACAATTCTTATAGCTGGAGAAAGTTATTTGTTGATTGACTGGACCTTTTGGTTTGGGAATTTTGATCTCTGTACAGTCAATGATTACCCTCAAAGAGGGATATTTCAGTGCAACAGACATTGGCATGGAGTTGATTATCTGATCTTTGGATGGCCAAATATTCAGCAGCTTCAAACGTCTATACATTGCTGGTATCCAGCGAAGAAAAATTCTTGAAACAGTTGTACTATTGATATGGAAGATGTATGCTAAAAGCTGCTCTGACAGGCCCAGTCTTAGTCGAATTAAGACTAGAAGAAATTGGTCTTGAAGACACAATGCAGCTTGGTCGTGTGACGACAATTGACCTTTGCAAACCAAATCAAAACAATAATCGAACAGTTCAGAACTGTTGAAACCAGTAAAAAACCTAAGCTTCGAAGCGTTCTTTTTTAAGTTCAAGGCATTCACATTTTGTTCTGTCGACGATTCGATTATTGTTTTCAGTTCTTTGATAGTTATGTCTTTCTCTCTCAGCAGTTCCTCGTCAAAATTTACTTGACATTCCTTATCTGATGGCGCGACTTCCTCACAAATTTCCGCTAACATTGTGAGAGCTGAACAATCTTGATATGATTTTATTGCCTCACTTGTCACTGACTCAGCTAGGTCTGCTAAAAGCAAAAGATTTACAGAGCTGTCTTTTTCAAATACGTCCGCTTGACTGGAGCTTGAAGCGTGTAGCTGTGTAGTCAACAACCCACGTTCTGTATGCGTAGAAGCCGACTCATCTCTACACGACTCCACATTTTCTTGCCTTTCTTGAAATCGTCTTTTAGGTCTAGCTTTTACTTTCTTCGTCCATTCGAAAACACTGGGAACATCGTATTTTCCTTTCTTTTCACCTCCTTCAAAGTGATCGCTGCATATTCGAGTGTGAACATTAACCGGAATGCTTTCACATCTAATACGAGCAAGCCAAGTTTTGAGCAGGTTTTTATTCTTCAAAGGGAGTCTATAGAACTTAACATTTGACTCTTTCTTTTTGCGATTTGTACAAAAAGGAGCTGCACAACTAGAAACCATAGTTTAAGGACCTCCGGCTACGAAATAGCGAAGTTAAAAAAGAAAAACTCTGACAGTACTTTCGTGGGTTTGTGCGAAGTGGATTTGTTATGCCAACCAAAGTGTTTTAGCCAATCAGAAAAGGGCATTACGTCATGTCACGCAACACCTGCCAAGAGGCCATTGGCGTCATTTTTAAAATCAGCAGTTTCAATAAGTGCTCAGTTTCTTACTTTTTAATATTGTTGTAAACTTGGACAGAAGACCTGCCCTTATAGGGTTAGCCATGATTAAGAGAACATATTTTTCGTTCATGAATATGATCTATATGCAAATGCAACTGTTGATGAAACAGTCTAAAGGTTTCATACAACTCGATGTACGTTTTTGAAGACACGTTTGCGCCGAGGGGTCAAACCCATCCAATAGTTTGATGTTGACGGTGACATGGCCTGAAATTATTAGGACATATTTGTAAATGTGTTATATTTTATATTACAAAGTACAATTTTTCTGCATCCAGTTGTAGCTGAAACAGTTAAAATTCAGTTCTGAAATTAGAATTAAGTAATTGGAAATCCATTTTCATATGTCCTGTTGTTGAAAATCCCACATTTTGGATTCTATATTTAAACAAAGGATCTCCTATATATCAGTGGCAGTAAGGGATTTTTGTGTAAAATCATGAACAGGGTTTTCTAATTTTCACGATCTCTAATGAGCATGTTCTAAACTTCATGAATTGTGAATATTCTTGAACATGAATATTTGATAATTTATCTTTTTTAATTTCCATGAACCAATCAAGACCCCCCCTTATCACGCCTGACCTTTCCTCAGCTTGTTTAATAAGTAATGAAAGCTCTTTCATTATAATTACTTATCATGAGCACTTCCATTTACCTGTAATAACTCTTTGGAACTGTTAGCCTCGTCTTCCAATGGGGGACTCAAGGGTTGCTGACTTTCTAAAGCTAGCGAATCAATAATTATTATTATAGGTATTTTAAAATTTGTTTAAAATCTATGACCACAGTTTACAATTCCCCAGCAACATATTGTACTCTATTATTAGTGATGTAAAAAAAATATTGCGTTAATTACCTTGGCATGCTTCCTTCAGCTCCTGTTCTAGATGCTCCATCGCTGCTATCTCATCTGGTTTTAACTGCTCGAAACCATCTTCAACAGTCTCACTTGCAAATTCCTCATGATCACTGTCATATTCTAAATCTTCTATCATTTCCAACCCACAACGTTCTGAATTAAAAAGAAGGTGAACTTATGGAGTTTATAATTAACATGTTGGGGGGTGGGGGGGGGGGAACCAAATTTACCATTTTAATAACATGTTCTCTATTATTCAACAAAGAGTAAAAAAAAAAAGAATAACTGTGTCCAATTATTACTACATATTAATTATTATTATCTATATATTAAATATTATTATCTATATATATTCATGCATGTTTCCTAACCTCTTATGGCATTTACTGTACTTCTACTGAAGAAGTGTGTGGGTAGTTTTCATCCCTTGGCCATCTTGCAGAATTCAGCATTTCTCTTTCTGATATTGTCGATTGTGCAGCTCTCATTTTCTGCAAAGACCATAGCTATACTTGACTTGTTGTCTGTATCTTTTCTCATTTTTTCAGCAACTTCCTGACGAGAAAAACTTTTTTAACATGGGGTACAGTACACTACATTGCTAATACGGATTTTCTCTCATTCCAGTTAACTCATTTGGGCAAATTGTTGGTGTTGCACCGCCACATTTTGTCTTATTAATTCAACAAATTTGCCCCCTGAGTAAACTGCTAGGAGAAAAAATTTGTATTAGCAAAGTAGTATATTGGATCACCTTGATGAGTGACAAACTAGTCATTTCATAGCATCATTAGTAATTCTAAAATAATTTAAGTATTGCTAATCAGTTTCTTTAATTAATGTAAATTAAGGATAGCCAGTTTTCTTGAAACACATTTTGTACAACAATTAATGTTTGCACATTTAATTAAGTCTCTTGCAAAATTACCTTCATGGAAACCTGTGAGAAGTTTTCTAGAGCACTCGAGCGTATTCCAAGTGCTTCCACAAACTTCCCATCAGCCGAAACTTTGACTGTTGGATTCACCCATCTTTAATCTTTAATCAATATACTCCTAAAGCAGTGAAGACTATACTAGGAGATAAAATAAAATATAAATACAAGATATGTTCAATAAATTACAAAAATATAAAAATAACAATAATAATAAAAATAACTTATAAATACGTATTTACATGAATGAAAAATACTAATCCGATCTAATAGTTGAAAGGGCATTTGATTTAAAAGTATCTAGACTATCTATATTAGTGTTGCTAAAAGGTATATTGTTCCATAGGACTATAGTTCTTGGATAAAAAGAGAATTTATAAATGTTATTGTTGACTTTCATTTGTTTAAAGGACGGCAGTTCGGAGCTCTCGATGGTCTTTCATTTGGTTTAACATCTTGTGGAAGTGAGATGCCAACATGGCCCATATGGATTTTATAGAACATGGTGGCTTGTGAGACAAGTCTTCGGTCTTACAGCCGATCCCAACCAAGACTTTGAATCATAGGTGTAACGTGACTATATCGTGAGTAGTCGCTGAACACATATCGAGCAGCTCTTCGTTGGACAGTTTTGTTGATATTATGTTGGCTGTATGGGACGTACGATATGCCGTGTCTTTAACTTTATGACTGCATCCAGACGGTACTCGGCGCAAAAGACCCAAAGTAGAATTTGCGTTTTTGCAGACATTGTCTACATGTTCATTCCAACTCAAGTTATTTGATATCGTAACTCCGAGGTACTTTGTAGAGTTGACTTTGGATATAGGCAAGCCATTTAAAGTGTATTGGAACAGGGTTGGGATCTTTTTGCATGTTATTCCTAGGTGATAACATTTTTTAACATTAAAGTTAAGTTGCCACGTTCTTGACCATGAAGATAATTGATCCAGGTCATCCTGTAAAGACGAGCAGTCCTGAGTACTTTGGATCTCTCTGTATAGGATACAGTCGTCAGCAAAGAGTCGTAAATTAGCGTTAATAGATTTGGAGATGTCGTTTATGTACAATAAAAATAAGACTGGGCCCAAAATTGAGCCTTGAGGTACTCCAGATAAAACAGGCTTGGAAGAAGATTGAATACCATTTATAGAAACAGATTGAGAGCGGTTAGACAAAAAGGCCTTGATCCATAGCAGCAGATTTCCTTTGATCCCATAGTGGTCCAGCTTTAATAGCAATCTTTGATGAGGTACCGAGTCAAAGGCTTTGGAGAAGTCGAGTAGGATAGCATCAGTCTGGCCACGGACGTTAATAGATTTTGCCCAATCGTGTATAGTTGTTATCAACTGAGTCTCACAAGAAAAACGCTGTCGAAAACCATGTTGCTCGTCGATTATGATGTTCCTAACGTTAGGAACCAAGCCGAAAATACAGTGATTTGTACATGTATGGGGAAATTATATATTCAAAACGCCACATCTCTGTTGCTTTTTAACTAATTCCCATGAAATTTAGCGTGCTAACGTCTTTTTGATGCTCTATCGAAATTGAAGATCGAAAATTGTCAAAAGCAAAATAATTCTTTTCGTGACGTCACACTTCGGTACTCTATTAAGTATATAATAGACTTTAACTGAATGTATATCAACATCCCTGAGCTCTAATACCCTTAGCACATTTACAGTAATACCTTAATTTGTGAAACTATTTCATTCGAGGTCATTAGTAATGTCCCCTGGGGATTCATCAGTCCAGCCTTCTGTGAGCCCATAGAGAGCCCACTTTGGATCTGTAGCAGGAGTTCACCCAAATTTGATGTCAAAATGGGGTCATCTAGAAATACCACGAGTTTGGTCTTGGATAGGACATCTCTGATTACAGGCCTGAAAAAGACAGAGTTTATATGGGAAACGAAGCAGGAATTTGCATTATGCTTAAGGGAGATGGCTGATATAATACATTGGAGTAGGAAGAGTGGAGCATGCCAATGGAGCTTTCATCTAAAGTACATAGTGATACAGAGAAATGTTTTAGCAATTCTTGTAAAAAAAACATGAAACTTCTCATAGTTTTTAGTCACTGTATTACTTTTAGATATAACGATTAAAGTACTGTAGATTGTATATATGCTTAATATATTTATATTAATTGCCCTGTTCAACTTTATGATTTAAAATTGTACTTCAACCAGATTTTTTATATTTATTCTTACTCAGGGAACCCGGTTGACTCATGAAAATTAATGGCAATTGATCATATACTTACTCCATGCTTCATTATCATCCACTCTTAAAAGGCTGGCAAGTACAAATGAAGTGGCAAGCTTAAATGCCAATTCGTTAACGCCAAAGTTCTTTGATGCGAGTATGAATCTAAGAATTAAAAAAAATCTACTTTACATTGTGAACATTCAAACGACCAACTCATTGAATAACAGGTAAATTATACATAAAATGTATAAATGACTACTTTGAGCTGTTCTTGCACTTTACCGAGTTAAAATTGTAATGTTTTACACAGTCACCTTTTGCAAACATTAAGGAGGTTTGGAAGGTTGTCCAACAGCGTCTCCTCAATTTCCACTTCATAGGGTTTGAGCTCTTGGTCCACAAACAGATATTGGTGGTCCTCAATATTTAAATGGCGCTTGTTATGCAGCAGTTATGGCCCGGGGGGGGGGGGGGGGGTACTCCCCTATATTTGCTATACGGGTATGTGCCGCCCGATAGGGTATGGTTTTTTTGGCTTTTGGGTCTGGGGTAGGGTATCATTTTTTTACAATTTGTCTGGGGAAGGGTAAGGTTTTTGTCTGGGATAGGGTATCTTTTTGACATTTTTTCTGGGATAGGGTTATGTTTTAGTTTTTTTAGCCTGGTAGGCTACGTTTTCTGCCGGCACAAAAAAAAAAAAACGATTTAAATTCAATTAAACAATTGCCAAATAGTTATTGAAATCTATTGAATAACCGTTTTTTGCATGTCAACAAAATGTAATAAGACCGACATGTAGTTAACACTACTGTTTGTTTAGTCTGGGGTAGGGTATATGAAATCAAAATTCTACGTCTGGGATAGGGTCAGGGTTTTGAGGACCTGGCGGTACACCCCCACCCAACTTGGGTGGGGGTCTACAGACAGTGTACCCCTAATGGAGTTGAACTTGTCATCTTGCTCTTTGAGTCAGACTGACAGAATGCGCATCGCCGAGGCATGGAAAAAGGGTGCTGTAGGCATCCATGAAAGGGAGGCTATAATACAAGACTCTATTTGTATATTGGGTACCACACAGCAATAATATGTTGACTGATAGTATTCTATGATATTGGGAGGGGTGGGGTGGGGGGTGGATAGCTAAGTGAGACTGGTTAAACGATTTCCCAGTTCTCCAACCCTCCCTGGGAGAAGCTACATTAAGCACTCAATCTTTCAAGGCTCTTTCCATTCTATAAGGTTTTTTTGCTTTATGTCAAGAGACTATGATTCATGGTCTCTTGTTTATGTCTATTTGCTGTTACATAACAAGCAACTTTTTGTTTTATGGCTTAAGTAAAATCACTCTAGTTATAGTTACTATAGAATGCAAAAATTGACCCTGAAAATTCTTTTATCAAGCTTTTATACTCATATTTTTTATAATATACTGTAATTAAAACCTCGGGCCTGTAAAAAATACAATGAAGGAATAAAAAGAGTGTAGCTCATTATCTTATTACTCATCTTGGTTTCAAGAACAAGTCCATGGGTGTGTTGGTACTTCTCATTTCTTTACCAATCAAATCGCTTCTATAACCAAATACTATTGTGTTGGCTTCATTAATATCTAGTTATTAAGGATCTTGCAAGAGGTTTTGTGGTATTTGCTGTCATGTTTTCTTCTTCATCATGCATCATCATCATCATCATGCATCATCATGCATCATCATCATGCATCATCATTATGCATCATCATCATGCATCATCATCATGCATCATCATCATGCATCGTCATAATGCATCATCATCATGCATCATCGTGCATCATCATCATGCATCATCATCATGCATCATCATCATGCATCATTATCATGCATCGTCATAATGCATCATCATCATGCATCATCATTATCATCATTATTATCAGCAGCATTATTATATTAGCTTTATTATAATTTTTATTTCCTTTTTTTATTGACTTGCCCATCAGGAATAATATTGTGGTTGGGATTCCTGTGTTGCTCTTGGTCACGTGTTCCTGTAAACAAGATGGCGGAAGGTTGGTTCTGGGTCATGCTATCCCCCGGGCGTGGAGCCGGGCCGAAAAACAATATTCGTTTTCCTGAATTTAAGAAAACTTCAGACTGCCGTGCCTAACCTTTGTCGGAAACATCGCCGAACACGAGTCATTCGGAAATTGTCGGAAAATATGTACTTATTGACTGAGTGGGAGGTCCGAAGGGGAAAATATTTGGCTCGAGGTCCTGAAGTACGTGCCAAGGACCGAGAGCCAAATATTTTCCCCTTCGGACCGACCTTAACTCAGTCAATAAGCATTTTATCATATGACCACATATAAAAAATCGATTTCAAAGCGTTTTTAATAAATGCGAATCAAAATGCGTAGTTTTTACATGATTGACGGCAGCGAGTCCGAACGGCGAGTCCGAACGGGAAATTATTACACTTTTCGGAAAAGCGTACTTTTTTTGCTGACGACATTTTCCCCAAAGGTTTTTTTTAGAATCACGCGTACAGTGAAATACGGTCATATGATAATGCATATTACTACATGGGTGCCCTGTGTATTATATGGTAATTAACTAGAAATACCGCTGGTTTGTAATACTGTTTTTCGGCCCGGCTCCACGCCCGGGGGATAGCATTACCCGTTGCTTTTGGTTTGTGCTACAAAATGCGTCGGTAAACTGCTTCCAAGTTCCTTCTAGGACTTCCAAACTACTCCTGCAGGTAAATAAATATTCTTTTCTTGGCTTGTACCTTGTTTAACGGGTTCATTTTAATGAATAGTGCAGATATTTCAGTTTTTGTGGAGCACTTCGGTTGTTAACAAAAGGGCAGGTAAAATATTGGCTTTGGATTTACCTTTACCCTTTATAGAAGGTAACTAAACAGTACTACACGTCACTGCACGAGTAAAACAGCAGATGCCAGCAAAAAAGTAACTCAAATCAATATTTTGACTTTTTTCAACAGCCTGTAATTCTCTTCTGCAAATCATCATGTTGCCATAGTGATGATGCTGTGAAGCCCTGGCCAATCCATATGTGACAAACAAGTAAGTTTACCCCTCACAGCCATTTCTTATATAATACCTTTCAATTATAGTAGTATATAAATGATATTTATAAAATGTGAACACGTGTCTTTATACAGAGCTTAAAATAACTGCCGGACATCGGACAATGTCCGGCCAAAACTGACTGTTGTCCGGCTAAAAAGCAAACACCTCGGTCATTTTGACCGGTCACGTCTTGTCCATAAATCTACAGTCAACGAACATCACGTGTGAACACTACCTTTATTTGATTATTAAATTACAGCACAATACTTATGTATAATCACGCAAGAAGTGTTCACGAGTAATGCTCGTTGATTGTAACAGATTTGTTGACAGATCGATCCTTTGCAATGTTTGTTTTTGTTTTAAATCAACGCCGGACAAGCTGGCCAAGATAGATGGGTGGTCGTGATTTTTTGGAATGAAGTGCTAATGTCAAAGCATGTCGCGACAGTGTGTATCTCCTGTCAAGCCGACTGCCGATGTACGTGTTTTAATGTAATTGTGTTTTATCATCAATTTTGTGACAGTATATATCACCGATGCACAACACAGTTGCACATGCATTTTAGATCGTTAGAACGTTAAGGTTTAGGGTTAGGGTTGTTTACAGTTTTTTTTCCTACAACTTTCGTTAATTTATTCATTCATTTAATTTATTCATATTTATGTTTTGACTGGCCTGGATGGCAGCATGTCCGGCCTAAAATACTTTTGGCTGGACAACATGTCTGGCATTGGAGCCGCTGTTATTTCAAGCCCTGTTTATACACCATATATTGAAAAAATGTTTGTTGTTTATCAGAGATCAAGGTGTATCCAGTTCATATAAAGACTTAGCACAGTGTCATGTTGGATCACCAACTCCATGCCCATGTCTTGTAATTGGCATACCATAAAAATAAATTGGACCTTGGCAAAGACTCACAGGTTTCTCAATATATTTCTTTTACTTTTTTCTACAGATCGTAATTCTCCCAGCCCATCACCATGTTCTCATAATAATAATGCCCTCAAGCCATGACCAGTAAGTTTCGCTATTGAATCTAGACCATACATGACAATACTGTTCCCTGATGACAATGTGTATCTTGTATTTCATACATGACAATACTGTTCCCTGATGACCATGTGTGTTGTGAAACCATGTGCTTGGGCGCCATGTTGGCAAAGCTACTGATTTATTACACAGGTATACCATAACTTACAACACAGGGATCCCAATATGTGACATCCCCTCTTTCAAGCTAAAATGCTTGCAGAATCATTAATTAACATATAAATGTCAATGATAAACATGTAACCAACAACAATAATCAATAGCTAAAGGGGCCAGCAGCTTCAAACTGCAGCTGTGTAAATGTCAAGTACATTTGCAATGTACAATGTTCAATGTTCAGTTCAGTGCTGAATCTAGTACAACTACTGTGAGGGCATCTTGTAGTCTTTGTGCCAGACAGGTGGCTTTCTGTTCCTGATGGGGCGACCAGCAGGTGTCTCGGCTTGAGTGAGTGGTGCAGTCTGAACACCAGTCTTGGGTGTGCTTGTGTCAGCAGGCCTGTCTGTCGGACCTTTGCTGTGACTCGCAGTAGTGTCATGACAATACTGTTGCCTGATGACAATGTGTATTTTGTATTTTATACATGACAATACTGTTGCCTGTTTCATAGTTTCATTTTCAAATTCTGATTAGGTTAACCACCACTTAGTTGGTTCAGTTGGTTGCCTTGTGTGTAAGGTTGTGATTTCAGTCCTGGCCGGACCAACACTCTGGGTCGTAAAATTACGGAGAAGGTTTTGCCCTTGTAAATACGTCTAGAAATGGTTAGATGACCACATGAAGTTTTGGTCATGCCTCTCCCAACTGCCACACCCGACAACAAAAAGAGAGGCTGGCAGGGGAAGGGGATCTTGTGCCCTATTGTGCAGTACCAGCCTGTTAGCAATGATGCAGGCAAAGTCTCAAATAAATAAATCACCCTTGTGTTTAAAATGACAGTCAAAGTCTAAGACTAGCTGTAGTAATACAGTTGATCCTTTCTGATGCCTGTATGTTCTGAAACACAAACACTCAACAACATTTTAAAATTTTTGTTTCATTTTCCCCTCTACAGTTTGCTCCAGTACACCAAGTCTATCATGTTCAGTTCTATCAAAATGTTCCACTGCAAAGGCTTTGAGATGATGAACAATTTTGAAGATGACTTCTGAAGAATTTCAGAGCTTTACCCGCGAGGTCTGTGGGAGTAAGGAATCGACAATTAGGAAATATCTCAAGAAATCATGGATTCTTGGCTAGGGCTCAAATGGCAAGGTTCAGAAATAGCAAAAAGGACAACAGCAACACATGATAACGAAAAATGAAAAATTAATTTCATAGTTGCTTTACTTTTCTGGGGGAAACTGGGTTAAAGGGCCCCCCGGCCCCTTTGGGTGCTACAGCCCTGATCGTGTTCTCAACTACAAGCTACACTCGCATGAGCGTACAGTACTAAGTGTACTACATATGTTTTGCATGCGTCAAATGTTAACATTCCTGTTAGGTGTGCCGTAGGATAAACATGATTTGGAATTTATTCAATCATCTGAAAATGAAGGCATAGAGATCTATGATAATTGAACTTGAACGTAATGCTATTGATAATTAGTCCTCTAGACTCAGATATATAGGAATGTGTTTCAACAAAACATTTGAAGATGCTTAGTGCAATAGACCCCTTGCAGCATGTCGGAATGTAAATTGGGCTGCATTCCAACGTGCTGCAAGGGGTTTATTGTTTATTTCACTATAATGTCACATCTTGTTTACATGGACATTTTTTCCCCTAACCAGCTTTTTTTCAGTGTCACTTGTGAATACACATCAGTGATTTAATGTCAAAATAAATGATTGACAACAGACGACTCGTGTTTTATGCTGTGTTGGTGTAGGATAAGATACCACAACATACATCAGTGATTTAATGTTAATGTTTGACAACAGACGACTCGTGTGTTATGCTGTGTTGGCGTAGGATAAGATGCCACAACATACATCAGTGATTTAATGTTAATGTTTGACAACAGACGACTCGTGTGTTATGCTGTGTTGGTGTAGGATAAGATGCCACAACATACATCAGTGATTTAATGTTAATGTTTGACAACAGACGGCTCGTGTGTGTTATACTGTGTTGGTGTAGGATAAGATGCCACAACATACATCAGTGATTTAATGTTACTGATTGACAACAGACGACTCGTGTGTGTTATACTGTGTTGGTGTAGGATAAGATGCCACAACATACATCAGTGATTTAATGTTACAGATGATTGACAACAGACGACTCGTGTGTGTTATGCTGTGTTGGTGTAGGATAAGATGCCACAACATACATCAGTGATTTAATGTTAATGATTGACAACAGACGACTCGTGTGTGTTATACTGTGTTGGTGTAGGATAAGATGCCACAACATACATCAGTGATTTAATGTTAATGATTGACAACAGACGACTCGCGTGTTATGCTGTGTTGGTGTAGGATAAGATGCCACAACATACATCAGTGATTTAATGTTAATGATTGACAACAGACGACTCGTGTGTTATGCTGTGTTGGTGTTGGATAAGATGCCACAACATACATCAGTGATTTAATGTTAATGATTGACAACAGACGACTCGTGTGTGTTATACTGTGTTGGTGTAGGATAAGATGCCACAACATACATCAGTGATTTAATGTTAATGATTGACAACAGACGACTCGTGTGTGTTATACTGTGTTGGTGTAGGATAAGATGCCACAACATACATCAGTGATTTAATGTTAATGATTGACAACAGACGACTCGTGTGTGTTATACTGTGTTGGTGTAGGATAAGATGCCACAACATACATCAGTGATTTAACGTTAATGATTGACAACAGACGACTCGTGTTTTATGCTGTGTTGGTGTAGGATAAGGTGCCACAACATACATCAGTGATTTAATGTTAATGATTCACAACAGACGACTCGTGTGTTATGCTGTGTTGGTGTAGGATAAGATGCCACAACATACATCAGTGATTTAATGTTAATGATTGACAACAGACGACTCGTGTGTGTTATACTGTGTTGGTGTAGGATAAGATGCCACAACATACATCAGTGATTTAATGTTAATGATTGACAACAGACGACTCGTGTGTTATGCTGTGTTGGTGTAGGATAAGATGCCACAACATTTACACGATTTATTAGACTTCCGTGGTGGAGTGGGTAGAACTCCATTGCGATGTTATCAACTTTAACCCCTAAGAGAAAATCATGTTTGCCTAAGAGACGGGTTCTTGCTCTTTTTAGGAAATTCTTACTGTCTGCACTGATTGCACTGGGGGTTGGGTTGGGCAGGGCAGTATTTACCCCCTGGTAATGAGACAAATCTTGCAAAACATTGTTGATCAAAACCTACGACCCTTCACTCTGTTTTGAAAATCATTTCTCAAGTTTTTTTTTAGAAACACAGATGGCTATAACTCTTATTAATAGTTTTGTATTTTTCTGAGACTAAAATGTATGGGATTCAAGTTTTCAGGTAAAACACAGGTAGCCCAAGCGTAGAGTTAGTGGGCTGTTACGTCATTAGCTTCAGTCGGTGTTCTATATTCAAATTTTACATGGTATGAAAATATGCTTTCATAAAGACTTAAATTATTTAATGCTTTTGAATATAGTCTCTAAAAATGTTGTTTGGTAGTTGAGGTACACTCTGGTTCTAAAACGTGAAAACGGATTTTAATACAGTACCAATAAACTATTACTTGGTTAATTCGTAGTATGGTGTTTTTGCTGTTCCCCTGGAACACAGGTGAACAGAGGGGAACACAGGGGAACAAAGGGGAGCACAGGGGAACACATTTTATTGTACTTTTTGCCCTCTGTGTAAACAGTTATTTATCATGCACTCTCATACAATCCATCAGAGCCATCCCAAACTCATTTATGAGAATGACAGTAGAATGGGCACATGGGTCAGACCCTTTGCAAGGGGCAGAGTGCACTTAGTTTGACTGATAAAAAGGGATATGTCAAGCACAATAACAATCCATATTTTAGGTTTATAGTTCCTACCTAGCAACATATTTGGACTTCAAGGCCAAGGACTTTAAAGACTAATTACAAGGCAGGGCTAAAAATAATGGCTAGTCATCAGACGATGTCCTGCCCGAATAGGAACTTGTCTGGTCAAATCTTTGCCTTGCCAGTCATTTTGACTGTAACATTGAGCCAGAAACAAGGTATGATCCATCTAAAACCAAAAAATTAGGTCATTTTTGACCATTTTAAGGCAAAAAGCATGGACTATAGCCCATGCCTTTGATGAATTTTCATCCATTTTCACACCTTTTTGGAAAATATGATTTATTTTTAAAGCATACCAAATAGGTCATTTTTGACCATTTTAGGGCAAAAAGCATGGACTATAGCTCATGCTTTTGATGAATTTTATCCATTTTGATACCTTTTTGGAAAATATGAATTATATAGAAACGATGAAAAATAGGTCTTTTTGACGATTTTTGGGGCAAAAACCATGGACTATAGCCCATGCTTTTGATGAATCTTCATCCATTTTCACACCTTTTTGGAAAATATGATTTATTTATTAAGGATGAAAAATAGGTCATTTTTGACCATTTTAAAGCAAAAACCATGGACTATAGCCCATGCTTTTGATGAATTTTCATCCATTTTCACACCTTTTTTTAAAATATCAATTATTTAATTTATAAAGCATACCAAATAGGTCATTTTTGACCATTTTAGGGCAAAAAGCATGGACTATAGCCCATGCTTTTGAAGAATTTTTATCCATTTTCACAAATTCTTTGGAAAATATGAATTATTTATAAATGATGAAAAATAGGTCATTTTTGACCATTTTAGGGCAAATAGCATGGAATATAGCTCATGCTTTTGATGAATTTTCATCCATTTTCACACCTTTTTGGAAAATATGATTTATTTATGAAGGATAAAAAATAGGTCATTTTAGACCATTTTAAGGCAAAAAGCATGGACTATAGCCCATGATTTTGATGAATTTTCATCCATTTTCACACCTTTTTGGAAAATATGAATTATTTATGAAGGAAGAAAAATAAGTCATTTTTGACCATTTTAAAGCAAATTTTGATGAATTTTCATCCATTTTCACACCTTTTTGGAAAATATAAATTATTTATGAAGGATGAAAAATAGGTCATTTTTGACCATTTTAAAGCAAATTTTGATGAATTTTCATCCATTTTCAAACCTGTTTGGAAAATATCAATTATTGATGAAGGATGAAAAATAAGTCATTTTTGACGAATTTAAAGCAAATTTCGATGAATTTTCATCCATTTTCACAACTTTTTGAAAAATATGAATTATATTGATGAAGGATGAAAAATAGGTCATTTTTGACCATTTTAAGGCAAAAACCATGGACTATAGCCCATGCTTTTGAAGAATTTTCATCCATTTTCACAACTTTTTGGGGAAATACGAATTATTTATAAATGATGAAAAATAGGTCATTTTTGACCATTTATGGGCAAAAAGCATGGACTATAGCCCATGATTTTGATGAATTTTCATCCATTTTCACACCTGTTTGGAAAATATGAATTATTTATGAAGGATGAAAAATAGGTCATTTTAGATCATTTTAAAGCAAATTTTGATGAATTTTCATCCATTTTCACACCTTTTTAGAAAATATGAATTATATACAAAGGATGAAAAATAGGTCATTTTTGACGATTTTTGGGGCAAAAACCATGGACTATAGCCCATGCTTTTGATGAATTTTCATCCATTTTCATACCTTTTTAAAAATAGAAATTATTGATGAAGGATGAAAAATAAGTCATTTTTCACCATTTTAGGGGCAAAAACCAGACTATAGCCCATGCTTTTGATGAAGTTTCATCCATTTTCACACTTTTTTGGAAAATATGAATTATTTATGAAGGATGAAAAATAGGTCATTTTTGACCATTTTAAGGCAAAAACCATGGACTATAGCCCATGCTTTTGATGAATTTTCATCCATTTTCACATCTTTTTTAAAAATATCAATTATTTATAAAGCATAGCAAATAGGTCATTTTTGACCATTTTAGGGCAAAAAGCATGGACTATAGCTCATGCTTTTGATGAATTTTTATCCATTTTCATTCCTTTTTGGAAAATATAAATAATTTATGAAGAATGAAAAATAAGTCATTTTTGACCATTTTAAGGCAAAAAGCATGGACTATAGCCCATGATTTTGAAGAACTTCATCCATTTTCACACCTGTTTGGAAAATATGAATTATTTATGAAGGATGAAAAATAGGTCATTTTTGACCATTTTAAAGCAAATTTTGATGAATTTTCATCCATTTTCACACCTTTTTGGAAAATATGAATTATATATGAAGGATGAAAAATAGGTCATTTTTGACGATTTTTGGGGCAAAAACCATGGACTATAGCCCATGCTTTTGATGAAGTTTCATCCATTTTCACACTTTTTTGGAAAATATGAATTATTAATGAAGGATGAAAAATAGGTTATTTTTGACCATTTTAAGGCAAAAAGCATGGACTATAGAGTACTGAAGTGATGACGTCATAAAAATGATTTTCAACTGTATTATAATTTCGATCTTCAATTTCGATAGAACATCAAGAAAGATGTTAACACAACAAATTTCATGGGAATTGGTTAAAAAGCAATGGAGATATGGCGTTTTGAATATATAATTACCCCATACAAATCACTGTATTTTCGGATTGGTTCCCAACGTTTAAGGAACCAATTGAAAATACAGTGATTTGTATGGGGAAATTATATATTCAAAACTCCATATCTCCGTTGCTTTTTAATGGGGCACTTGGATGAAAATCGATGAAAATTGGAAATGCCTTGAAACTTGGTTAAACTTATCTATATGGCCCAATAGTAGCCAACCAACATATTTTCTTCACAGTCAAAATTTGCGGATAAAAATTATATATTCTTTTCAGCATCTAAATTGTGAGTAAATGACGTCATTTACTCAACCCTATTGTTCTTTTAGTTTTTAAACCAAAATTTCTCAACTGCGAGTGGCTCCCAGGCTAAACTTTTTGCGAATCTGGTTTTCATAATCATGATTGAGTCATATTGTTCTTAAATACTTGAACTATTCAGACTTTCAAAAGATGGGGCGTTTTCATCCAAGTGCCCCTTTAACCAATTCCCATGAAATTTGGTGTGTTAACATCTTTCTTGATGTTCTATCGAAATTGAAGATCGAAATTATGATAGTCGAAAATCATTTTTATGACGTCATCACTTCAGTACTCTATAGCCCATCCTTTTGATGAATTTTCATCCATCTTCAGACCTTTTTGGAAAATATCAATTATTCATAAATTACAAAATAGGTCATTTTTGACCATTTTAGGGCAAAAAGCATGGACTATAGCCCATGCTTTTGAAGAATTTTTATCCATTTTCACAAATTCTTTGGAAAATATGAATTATTTATAAATGATGAAAAATAGGTCATTTTTGACCATTTTAGGGCAAAAAGCATGGACTATAGCCCATGATTTTGATGAATTTTCATCCATTTTCACACCTTTTTGGAAAATATGAATTATTTATGAAGGAAGAAAAATAAGTCATTTTTGACCATTTTAAAGCAAATTTTGATGAATTTTCATCCATTTTCACACCTTTTTGGAAAATATAAATTATTTATGAAGGATGAAAAATAGGTCATTTTTGACCATTTTAAAGCAAATTTCGATGAATTTTTATCCATTTTCACAACTTTTTGAAAAATATGAATTATATTGATGAAGGATGAAAAATAGGTCATTTTTGACCATTTTAAGGCAAAAACCATGGACTATAGCCCATGCTTTTGATGAATTTTCATCCATTTTCACACCTTTTTTAAAAATATCAATTATTTGTAAAGCATAGCAAATAGGTCATTTTTGACCATTTTAGGGCAAAAAGCATGGACTATAGCTCATGCTTTTGATGAATTTTTACCCATTTTCACACCTTTTTTAAAAAATATCATTTATTTATTTTCATAAAAAATACGTCATTTTTGAGCATTTTAGGGCAAAAAGCATAGACTATAGCCCATGCTTTTGATGAATTTTTACCCATTTTCACACCTTTTTTAAAAAATATCATTTATTTATTTTCATAAAAAATACGTCATTTTTGACCATTTTAGGGGAAAAAGTATAGACTATAGCCCATGCTTTTGATGAATCTTCATCCATTTTTACACCTTTTTGGAAAATAGGAATTATTTATGAAGGATAACAAATAGGTCATTTTTGACCATTTTAGGGCAAATTTTGATGAATTTTCATCCATTTTCATACCTTTTTGAAAATATGAATTATTTACAAAGGATGCAAAATAGGTCATTTGTGACCATTTCAGGGCAAATTTTCACACATTTTCACCCATTTTCACACCTGTTTGGAAAATATGAATTAATTATGAAGGATAAAAAATAGGTCATTTTTGACCATTTTAAGGCAAAAAAGCATGGACTATAGCCCATGCTTTTGATGAATTTTCATCCATTTTCATACCTTTTTAAAAACTATCAATTATTTATGAAGGATGAAAAATAGGTCATTTTTGACCATTTTAAAGCAAATTTTGATGAATTTTCATCCATTTTCAAACCTGTTTGGAAAATATCAATTATTGATGAAGGATGAAAAATAAGTCATTTTTGACGAATTTAAAGCAAATTTCGATGAATTTTCATCCATTTTCACAACTTTTTGAAAAATATGAATTATATTGATGGATGAAAAATAGGTCATTTTTGACCATTTTAAGGCAAAAACCATGGACTATAGCCCATGCTTTTGATGAATTTTCATCCATTTTCACACCTTTTTAAAAAATATCAATTATTTATAAAGCATAGCAAATAGGTCATTTTTGACCATTTTAAGGCAAAAAGCATGGACTATAGCTCATGCTTTTGATGAATTTTTATCCATTTTCATTCCTTTTTGGAAAATATAAATAATTTATGAAGAATGAAAAATAAGTCATTTTTGACCATTTTAAGGCAAAAAGCATGGACTATAGCCCATGATTTTGATGAATTTTCATCCATTTTTACACCTTTTTGGAAAATAGGAATTATTTATGAAGGATAACAAATAGGTCATTTTTGACCATTTTAGGGCAAATTTTGATGAATTTTCATCCATTTTCATACCTTTTTGAAAATATGAATTATTTACAAAGGATGCAAAATAGGTCATTTGTGACCATTTCAGGGCAAATTTTCACACATTTTCACCCATTTTCACACCTGTTTGGAAAATATGAATTAATTATGAAGGATAAAAAATAGGTCATTTTTGACCATTTTAAGGCAAAAAAGCATGGACTATAGCCCATGCTTTTGATGAATTTTCATCCATTTTCATACCTTTTTAAAAACTATCAATTATTTATAAAGGATACTAAATAGGTCATTTTTGACCATTTTAGGGCAAACAGCATGGATTATAGCCCATGCTTTTGAAGAATTTTCATCCATTTTCACAACTTTTTGGGGAAATACGAATTATTTATAAATGATGAAAAATAGGTCATTTTTGACCATTTATGGGCAAAAAGCATGGACTATAGCCCATGATTTTGATGAATTTTCATCCATTTTCACACCTGTTTGGAAAATATGAATTATTTATGAAGGATGAAAAATAGGTCATTTTGGATCATTTTAAAGCAAATTTTGATGAATCTTCATCCATTTTCACACCTTTTTGGAAAATATGATTTATTTATTAAGGATGAAAAATAGGTCATTTTTGACCATTTTAAAGCAAAAACCATGGACTATAGCCCATGCTTTTGATGAATTTTCATCCATTTTCACACCTTTTTTTAAAATATCAATTATTTAATTTATAAAGCATACCAAATAGGTCATTTTTGACCATTTTAGGGCAAAAAGCATGGACTATAGCCCATGCTTTTGAAGAATTTTTATCCATTTTCACAAATTCTTTGGAAAATATGAATTATTTATAAATGATGAAAAATAGGTCATTTTTGACCATTTTAGGGCAAATAGCATGGAATATAGCTCATGCTTTTGATGAATTTTCATCCATTTTCACACCTTTTTGGAAAATATGATTTATTTATGAAGGATAAAAAATAGGTCATTTTAGACCATTTTAAGGCAAAAAGCATGGACTATAGCCCATGATTTTGATGAATTTTCATCCATTTTCACACCTTTTTGGAAAATATGAATTATTTATGAAGGAAGAAAAATAAGTCATTTTTGACCATTTTAAAGCAAATTTTGATGAATTTTCATCCATTTTCACACCTTTTTGGAAAATATAAATTATTTATGAAGGATGAAAAATAGGTCATTTTTGACCATTTTAAAGCAAATTTTGATGAATTTTCATCCATTTTCAAACCTGTTTGGAAAATATCAATTATTGATGAAGGATGAAAAATAAGTCATTTTTGACGAATTTAAAGCAAATTTCGATGAATTTTCATCCATTTTCACAACTTTTTGAAAAATATGAATTATATTGATGAAGGATGAAAAATAGGTCATTTTTGACCATTTTAAGGCAAAAACCATGGACTATAGCCCATGCTTTTGAAGAATTTTCATCCATTTTCACAACTTTTTGGGGAAATACGAATTATTTATAAATGATGAAAAATAGGTCATTTTTGACCATTTATGGGCAAAAAGCATGGACTATAGCCCATGATTTTGATGAATTTTCATCCATTTTCACACCTGTTTGGAAAATATGAATTATTTATGAAGGATGAAAAATAGGTCATTTTAGATCATTTTAAAGCAAATTTTGATGAATTTTCATCCATTTTCACACCTTTTTAGAAAATATGAATTATATACAAAGGATGAAAAATAGGTCATTTTTGACGATTTTTGGGGCAAAAACCATGGACTATAGCCCATGCTTTTGATGAATTTTCATCCATTTTCATACCTTTTTAAAAATAGAAATTATTGATGAAGGATGAAAAATAAGTCATTTTTCACCATTTTAGGGGCAAAAACCAGACTATAGCCCATGCTTTTGATGAAGTTTCATCCATTTTCACACTTTTTTGGAAAATATGAATTATTTATGAAGGATGAAAAATAGGTCATTTTTGACCATTTTAAGGCAAAAAGCATGGACTATAGCCCATGATTTTGAAGAACTTCATCCATTTTCACACCTGTTTGGAAAATATGAATTATTTATGAAGGATGAAAAATAGGTCATTTTTGACCATTTTAAAGCAAATTTTGATGAATTTTCATCCATTTTCACACCTTTTTGGAAAATATGAATTATATATGAAGGATGAAAAATAGGTCATTTTTGACGATTTTTGGGGCAAAAACCATGGACTATAGCCCATGCTTTTGATGAAGTTTCATCCATTTTCACACTTTTTTGGAAAATATGAATTATTAATGAAGGATGAAAAATAGGTTATTTTTGACCATTTTAAGGCAAAAAGCATGGACTATAGAGTACTGAAGTGATGACGTCATAAAAATGATTTTCAACTGTATTATAATTTCGATCTTCAATTTCGATAGAACATCAAGAAAGATGTTAACACAACAAATTTCATGGGAATTGGTTAAAAAGCAATGGAGATATGGCGTTTTGAATATATAATTACCCCATACAAATCACTGTATTTTCGGATTGGTTCCCAACGTTTAAGGAACCAATTGAAAATACAGTGATTTGTATGGGGAAATTATATATTCAAAACTCCATATCTCCGTTGCTTTTTAATGGGGCACTTGGATGAAAATCGATGAAAATTGGAAATGCCTTGAAACTTGGTTAAACTTATCTATATGGCCCAATAGTAGCCAACCAACATATTTTCTTCACAGTCAAAATTTGCGGATAAAAATTATATATTCTTTTCAGCATCTAAATTGTGAGTAAATGACGTCATTTACTCAACCCTATTGTTCTTTTAGTTTTTAAACCAAAATTTCTCAACTGCGAGTGGCTCCCAGGCTAAACTTTTTGCGAATCTGGTTTTCATAATCATGATTGAGTCATATTGTTCTTAAATACTTGAACTATTCAGACTTTCAAAAGATGGGGCGTTTTCATCCAAGTGCCCCTTTAACCAATTCCCATGAAATTTGGTGTGTTAACATCTTTCTTGATGTTCTATCGAAATTGAAGATCGAAATTATGATAGTCGAAAATCATTTTTATGACGTCATCACTTCAGTACTCTATAGCCCATCCTTTTGATGAATTTTCATCCATCTTCAGACCTTTTTGGAAAATATCAATTATTCATAAATTACAAAATAGGTCATTTTTGACCATTTTAGGGCAAAAAGCATGGACTATAGCCCATGCTTTTGAAGAATTTTTATCCATTTTCACAAATTCTTTGGAAAATATGAATTATTTATAAATGATGAAAAATAGGTCATTTTTGACCATTTTAGGGCAAAAAGCATGGACTATAGCCCATGATTTTGATGAATTTTCATCCATTTTCACACCTTTTTGGAAAATATGAATTATTTATGAAGGAAGAAAAATAAGTCATTTTTGACCATTTTAAAGCAAATTTTGATGAATTTTCATCCATTTTCACACCTTTTTGGAAAATATAAATTATTTATGAAGGATGAAAAATAGGTCATTTTTGACCATTTTAAAGCAAATTTCGATGAATTTTTATCCATTTTCACAACTTTTTGAAAAATATGAATTATATTGATGAAGGATGAAAAATAGGTCATTTTTGACCATTTTAAGGCAAAAACCATGGACTATAGCCCATGCTTTTGATGAATTTTCATCCATTTTCACACCTTTTTTAAAAATATCAATTATTTGTAAAGCATAGCAAATAGGTCATTTTTGACCATTTTAGGGCAAAAAGCATGGACTATAGCTCATGCTTTTGATGAATTTTTACCCATTTTCACACCTTTTTTAAAAAATATCATTTATTTATTTTCATAAAAAATACGTCATTTTTGAGCATTTTAGGGCAAAAAGCATAGACTATAGCCCATGCTTTTGATGAATTTTTACCCATTTTCACACCTTTTTTAAAAAATATCATTTATTTATTTTCATAAAAAATACGTCATTTTTGACCATTTTAGGGGAAAAAGTATAGACTATAGCCCATGCTTTTGATGAATCTTCATCCATTTTTACACCTTTTTGGAAAATAGGAATTATTTATGAAGGATAACAAATAGGTCATTTTTGACCATTTTAGGGCAAATTTTGATGAATTTTCATCCATTTTCATACCTTTTTGAAAATATGAATTATTTACAAAGGATGCAAAATAGGTCATTTGTGACCATTTCAGGGCAAATTTTCACACATTTTCACCCATTTTCACACCTGTTTGGAAAATATGAATTAATTATGAAGGATAAAAAATAGGTCATTTTTGACCATTTTAAGGCAAAAAAGCATGGACTATAGCCCATGCTTTTGATGAATTTTCATCCATTTTCATACCTTTTTAAAAACTATCAATTATTTATGAAGGATGAAAAATAGGTCATTTTTGACCATTTTAAAGCAAATTTTGATGAATTTTCATCCATTTTCAAACCTGTTTGGAAAATATCAATTATTGATGAAGGATGAAAAATAAGTCATTTTTGACGAATTTAAAGCAAATTTCGATGAATTTTCATCCATTTTCATACCTTTTTGAAAATATGAATTATTTACAAAGGATGCAAAATAGGTCATTTGTGACCATTTCAGGGCAAATTTTCACACATTTTCACCCATTTTCACACCTGTTTGGAAAATATGAATTAATTATGAAGGATAAAAAATAGGTCATTTTTGACCATTTTAAGGCAAAAAAGCATGGACTATAGCCCATGCTTTTGATGAATTTTCATCCATTTTCATACCTTTTTAAAAACTATCAATTATTTATAAAGGATACTAAATAGGTCATTTTTGACCATTTTAGGGCAAACAGCATGGATTATAGCCCATGCTTTTGAAGAATTTTCATCCATTTTCACAACTTTTTGGGGAAATACGAATTATTTATAAATGATGAAAAATAGGTCATTTTTGACCATTTATGGGCAAAAAGCATGGACTATAGCCCATGATTTTGATGAATTTTCATCCATTTTCACACCTGTTTGGAAAATATGAATTATTTATGAAGGATGAAAAATAGGTCATTTTGGATCATTTTAAAGCAAATTTTGATGAATTTTCATCCATTTTCACACCTTTTTAGAAAATATGAATTATATACGAAGGATGAAAAATAGGTCATTTTTGACGATTTTTGGGGCAAAAACCATGGACTATAGCCCATGCTTTTGATGAATTTTCATCCATTTTCATACCTTTTTAAAAATAGAAATTATTGATGAAGGATGAAAAATAAGTCATTTTTCACCATTTTAGGGGCAAAAACCAGACTATAGCCCATGCTTTTGATGAAGTTTCATCCATTTTCACACTTTTTTGGAAAATATGAATTATTTATGAAGGATGAAAAATAGGTCATTTTTGACCATTTTAAGGCAAAAAGCATGGACTATAGCCCATGATTTTGAAGAACTTCATCCATTTTCACACCTGTTTGGAAAATATGAATTATTTATGAAGGATGAAAAATAGGTCATTTTTGACCATTTTAAAGCAAATTTTGATGAATTTTCATCCATTTTCAAACCTGTTTGGAAAATATCAATTATTGATGAAGGATGAAAAATAAGTCATTTTTGACGAATTTAAAGCAAATTTCGATGAATTTTTATCCATTTTCACAACTTTTTGAAAAATATGAATTATTGATGAAGGATGAAAAATAGGTCATTTTTGACCATTTTAAGGCAAAAACCATGGACTATACCCCATGCTTTTGATGAATTTTCATCCATTTTCACACCTTTTTTAAAAATATCAATTATTTATAAAGCATAGCAAATAGGTCATTTTTGACCATTTTAGGGCAAAAAGCATGGACTATAGCTCATGCTTTTGATGAATTTTTATCCATTTTCATTCCTTTTTGGAAAATATAAATAATTTATGAAGAATGAAAAATAAGTCATTTTTGACCATTTTAGGGCAAAAAGCATGGACTATAGCCCATGATTTTGATGAATTTTCATCCATTTTTACACCTTTTTGGAAAATAGGAATTATTTATGAAGGATAACAAATAGGTCATTTTTGACCATTTTAGGACAAATTTTGATGAATTTTCATCCATTTTCATACCTTTTTGAAAATATGAATTATTTACAAAGGATGCAAAATAGGTCATTTGTGACCATTTCAGGGCAAATTTTCACACATTTTCACCCATTTTCACACCTGTTTGGAAAATATGAATTAATTATGAAGGATAAAAAATAGGTCATTTTTGACCATTTTAAGGCAAAAAAGCATGGACTATAGCCCATGCTTTTGATGAATTTTCATCCATTTTCATACCTTTTTAAAAACTATCAATTATTTATAAAGGATACTAAATAGGTCATTTTTGACCATTTTAGGGCAAACAGCATGGATTATAGCCCATGCTTTTGAAGAATTTTCATCCATTTTCACAACTTTTAGGGGAAATACGAATTATTTATAAATGATGAAAAATTGGTCATTTTTGACCATTTATGGGCAAAAAGCATGGACTATAGCCCATGATTTTGATGAATTTTCATCCATTTTCACACCTTTTTGGAAAATATGAATTATTTATGAAGGAAGAAAAATAAGTCATTTTTGACCATTTTAAAGCAAATTTTGATGAATTTTCATCCATTTTCACACCTTTTTGGAAAATATAAATTATTTATGAAGGATGAAAAATAGGTCATTTTTGACCATTTTAAAGCAAATTTTGATGAATTTTCATCCATTTTCAAACCTGTTTGGAAAATATCAATTATTGATGAAGGATGAAAAATAAGTCATTTTTGACGAATTTAAAGCAAATTTCGATGAATTTTTATCCATTTTCACAACTTCTTGAAAAATATGAATTATATTGATGAAGGATGAAAAATAGGTCATTTTTGACCATTTTAAGGCAAAAACCATGGACTATAGCCCATGCTTTTGATGAATTTTCATCCATTTTCACACCTTTTTTAAAAATATCAATTATTTATAAAGCATAGCAAATAGGTCATTTTTGACCATTTTAGGGCAAAAAGCATGGACTATAGCTCATGCTTTTGATGAATTTTTATCCATTTTCATTCCTTTTTGGAAAATATAAATAATTTATGAAGAATGAAAAATAAGTCATTTTTGACCATTTTAGGGCAAAAAGCATGGACTATAGCCCATGATTTTGATGAATTTTCATCCATTTTTACACCTTTTTGGAAAATAGGAATTATTTATGAAGGATAACAAATAGGTCATTTTTGACCATTTTAGGGCAAATTTTGATGAATTTTCATCCATTTTCATACCTTTTTGAAAATATGAATTATTTACTAAGGATGCAAAATAGGTCATTTGTGACCATTTCAGGGCAAATTTTCACACATTTTCACCCATTTTCACACCTGTTTGGAAAATATGAATTAATTATGAAGGATAAAAAATAGGTCATTTTTGACCATTTTAAGGCAAAAAAGCATGGACTATAGCCCATGCTTTTGATGAATTTTCATCCATTTTCATACCTTTTTAAAAACTATCAATTATTTATAAAGCATAGCAAATAGGTCATTTTTGACCATTTTAGGGCAAAAAGCATGGACTATAGCTCATGCTTTTGATGAATTTTCATCCATTTTCATTCCTTTTTGGAAAATATAAATAATTTATGAAGAATGAAAAATAAGTCATTTTTGACCATTTTAGGGCAAAAAGCATGGACTATAGCCCATGATTTTGATGAATTTTCATCCATTTTTACACCTTTTTGGAAAATAGGAATTATTTATGATGGATAACAAATAGGTCATTTTTGACCATTTTAGGGCAAATTTTGATGAATTTTCATCCATTTTCATTCCTTTTTGAAAATATGAATTATTTACAAAGGATGCAAAATAGGTCATTTGTGACCATTTCAGGGCAAATTTTCACACATTTTCACCCATTTTCACACCTGTTTGGAAAATATGAATTAATTATGAAGGATGAAAAATAGGTTATTTTTGACCATTTTAAGGCAAAAAGCATGGACTATAGAGTACCGAAGTGATGACGTCATAAAAATGATTTTCAACTGTATTATAATTTCGATCTTCAATTTCGATAGAACATCAAGAAAGATGTTAACACAACAAATTTCATGGGAATTGGTTAAAAAGCAATGGAGATATGGAGTTTTGAATATATAATTTCCCCATACAAATCACTGTATTTTCAATTGGTTCCTTAAACGTTGGGAACCAATCCGAAAATACAGTGATTTGTATGGGGTAATTATATATTCAAAACGCCATATCTCCATTGCTTTTTAACCAATTCCCATGAAATTTGTTGTGTTAACATCTTTCTTGATGTTCTATCGAAATTGAAGATCGAAATTATAATACAGTTGAAAATCATTTTTATGACGTCATCACTTCAGTACTCTATAGCCCATCCTTTTGATGAATTTTCATCCATCTTCAGACCTTTTTGGAAAATATCAATTATTCATAAATTACAAAATAGGTCATTTTTGACCATTTTAGGGCAAAAAGCATGGAATATAGCTCATGCTTTTGATGAATTTTCATCCATTTTCACACCTTTTTGGAAAATATGATTTATTTATGAAGGATAAAAAATAGGTCATTTTAGACCATTTTAAGGCAAAAAGCATGGACTATAGCCCATGATTTTGATGAATTTTTATCCATTTTCACACCTTTTTGGAAAATATGAATTATTTATGAAGGAAGAAAAATAAGTCATTTTTGACCATTTTAAAGCAAATTTTGATGAATTTTTATCCATTTTCACACCATTTTGGAAAATATAAATTATTTATGAAGGATGAAAAATAGGTCATTTTTGACCATTTTAAAGCAAATTTTGATGAATTTTCATCCATTTTCAAACCTGTTTGGAAAATATCAATTATTGATGAAGGATGAAAAATAAGTCATTTTTAACGAATTTAAAGCAAATTTCGATGAATTTTCATCCATTTTCACAACTTTTTGAAAAATATGAATTACATTGATGAAGGATGAAAAATAGGTCATTTTTGACCATTTTAAGGCAAAAACCATGGACTATAGCCCATGCTTTTGATGAATTTTCATCCATTTTCACATCTTTTTTAAAAATATCAATTATTTATAAAGCATAGCAAATAGGTCATTTTTGACCATTTTAGGGCAAAAAGCATGGACTATAGCTCATGCTTTTGATGAATTTTTATCCATTTTCATTCCTTTTTGGAAAATATAAATAATTTATGAAGAATGAAAAATAAGTCATTTTTGACCATTTTAAGGCAAAAAGCATGGACTATAGCCCATGATTTTGAAGAACTTCATCCATTTTCACACCTGTTTGGAAAATATGAATTATTTATGAAGGATGAAAAATAGGTCATTTTTGACCATTTTAAAGCAAATTTTGATGAATTTTCATCCATTTTCACACCTTTTTGGAAAATATGAATTATATATGAAGGATGAAAAATAGGTCATTTTTGACGATTTTTGGGGCAAAAACCATGGACTATAGCCCATGCTTTTGATGAAGTTTCATCCATTTTCACACTTTTTTGGAAAATATGAATTATTAATGAAGGATGAAAAATAGGTTATTTTTGACCATTTTAAGGCAAAAAGCATGGACTATAGAGTACTGAAGTGATGACGTCATAAAAATGATTTTCAACTGTATTATAATTTCGATCTTCAATTTCGATAGAACATCAAGAAAGATGTTAACACAACAAATTTCATGGGAATTGGTTAAAAAGCAATGGAGATATGGCGTTTTGAATATATAATTACCCCATACAAATCACTGTATTTTCGGATTGGTTCCCAACGTTTAAGGAACCAATTGAAAATACAGTGATTTGTATGGGGAAATTATATATTCAAAACTCCATATCTCCGTTGCTTTTTAATGGGGCACTTGGATGAAAATCGATGAAAATTGGAAATGCCTTGAAACTTGGTTAAACTTATCTATATGGCCCAATAGTAGCCAACCAACATATTTTCTTCACAGTCAAAATTTGCGGATAAAAATTATATATTCTTTTCAGCATCTAAATTGTGAGTAAATGACGTCATTTACTCAACCCTATTGTTCTTTTAGTTTTTAAACCAAAATTTCTCAACTGCGAGTGGCTCCCAGGCTAAACTTTTTGCGAATCTGGTTTTCATAATCATGATTGAGTCATATTGTTCTTAAATACTTGAACTATTCAGACTTTCAAAAGATGGGGCGTTTTCATCCAAGTGCCCCTTTAACCAATTCCCATGAAATTTGGTGTGTTAACATCTTTCTTGATGTTCTATCGAAATTGAAGATCGAAATTATGATAGTCGAAAATCATTTTTATGACGTCATCACTTCAGTACTCTATAGCCCATCCTTTTGATGAATTTTCATCCATCTTCAGACCTTTTTGGAAAATATCAATTATTCATAAATTACAAAATAGGTCATTTTTGACCATTTTAGGGCAAAAAGCATGGACTATAGCCCATGCTTTTGAAGAATTTTTATCCATTTTCACAAATTCTTTGGAAAATATGAATTATTTATAAATGATGAAAAATAGGTCATTTTTGACCATTTTAGGGCAAAAAGCATGGACTATAGCCCATGATTTTGATGAATTTTCATCCATTTTCACACCTTTTTGGAAAATATGAATTATTTATGAAGGTAGAAAAATAAGTCATTTTTGACCATTTTAAAGCAAATTTTGATGAATTTTCATCCATTTTCACACCTTTTTGAAAAATATGAATTATATATGAAGGATGAAAAATAGGTCATTTTTGACAGGTGAACAGAGGGGAACACAAGGGAACAAAGGGGAACACAGGTGAACAGAGTGTAACACAGTGAAACACAGGGGAACCGAGGGGAACAAAGGGGATCAAAGGGTAACACAGGTGAACATAGGGGATCACTGGTGAACACAGTTGAACACTGGGGAACACAGGGGATCACCAGGGATCACTGGTGAACACTGGGGAACACAGAAGAACACAGGGGATTACCAGGGAACACAGGGAAACATATATTTACACTACGACTTGAACTTTGTTGACAGGTTGACTGTTTGAACTTTCTACCAATAAATATGGTATTACTCAGGGTATAACTATATAAAAGAACTATCATGTGAAGCTAGGGTGTGGTGTAGTGGTAGGGATCAAACCTGGAATTTCAGGGGGTCTGGGTTCAAATACTGGATTCTGGATATATAAGGCATGGCATATAATGTTTTTTCCTTGCCATTTTTTTTTCTTTTTTTTCCTTTGGGTCTCATTTTTAATTCTATGAATTTCAGGTCCTTGATATATTTTGCATAATTATTCTTGGTCGACTTCGTCCAGTTGTTTCAAGCATTTATTGACTGCAATTTTGATCTTTCATCATGCAGTTTTTGATATGCAAAACTGGAACTAATTATTAACTTGCTTAATTTTCCTCCTATTTTGGTCTCCCAAATTTTTCTATCTTGTGTTGAAAAGAGCAGCCAATCAGCATCAAGAATACATGGTCATGTCTGATTGTAGAATGCTATACATGGTTGGGTTTATAACCCCCCACCCCATTCCCTTTTTCCTGCCTACACATGGATTCCTACACACAGACAAAGGGAGGTCTCCCATGTATAGAGGGGCGGGGATGCTCTTTGGAAATTTTGAAAATGACCGCTAAAAAGGTACCAAAATTATTTCTCGTAGTCACGAGAATCTCAAGTTTCACCCCTAAATGGTACCAAATTACACTAATTTTACAGCATTTAAGTTAGTTTTTTGTTTGAACACCCTAAAAGGTACCAAAGAACTAAAAATAACCCCTAAAAGGTACAATGAGCATCCCAGCACCTTTCTGCAAGATTTTGTAACAATGATTGAGATTTTGATAAAATGTAGGCATGGCAATGCATGCGCAATAGGCTTGGGACATCTTCTTTAGGACTGTATGGACCCTTTTTCATGCTGCAGCCATGTTGGCTGGAACAATAGATTTTTCCCCACATAGACTCACATTCAAATGCTTCAGGACAAGGTTATGTGGGGTTAGACAATGGTTTTTATCCTGAATTAATATTGCTGCATAGACTCTCTAGCTAGGCCATAGGAGCTGCAATTAAGTTAGAAAACATTTCATTTTTCAAGTTTCACATATTTCAAGTGACATGAATAAATTTTCCTTTTTTCTGTTTTTCAATTCCTTTTATTTTTATTGTACTTTTTGCCCTCTGTGTAGTCAGTCATTTATCATGCACTCTCATGCAATCCATTAGAGCCATCCCAAATTCATTTATGAGAATGACAGTAGAATGGGCACATGGGTCAGACCCTTTGCTAGGGGCAAAGTTTACTTATTTTGACTGATAAAAATGGATATGTCAAGCACAATACCAATCCATATTTTAGGTTTATGGTTCCTATCTAGCAACTTATTTGGACTTCAACCCTTATGAAAATAATTGAGCTGCAGCAAGGTTGCAGCAAGCTTGCCGCAACCTTGCCGCACACTAATCAATGTGCCACAAGCCAGTTGTAATGCTGTGCCTATATGTGCCACAGTATGGCAATCATCTGGCAATGTGTGTCACAGTCTGCAGCTTTCTGGCAATGTGTGCCACAAGGCAAAAGCTCTCTGGCAATGTGTGCCACAAGGCAAAAGCTCTTTGGCAATGTGTGCCATAAAGTAATGGTGCTGTGGTAATGTGTGCCACAGTTTACAGCTTTCTGGCAATGCGTGCCACAATCTGCATCTTTCTGGCAATGTATGCCATAAAGCAATGGCTCTGTGGCAGTGCATGCCACAAACAAAGTTCTGTGGCACTGTGTGCCAAAAGGCAAAAACTCTCTGGCAATGTGTGCCAAAGTCTGCAGCTTTCTGGCAATGTGTGTCATAAAGCAATGGCTCTGTGGCAGTGTGTGCCAGAAAGCAATAATTTCGTGGCACTGTGTGCCAAAAGGTAAAAGCCCTCTGGTGACGTGTGCCACAGTGTGGCAACCCTTAGGCATGCTGCTTTCTGATGAATAAATGTACATATGCCAATCAGTTCATCAGCTAGTTGAGATTGTTGAAGTCAATTAAAAACTTATTAAATTTATGTAATTTAATTGAAGATAACAGGCTAAGTCCCCTAAGCTGACAGGGAAAAAATGGTGAAAGGAAAAATAAATTGAACTAAAGCTGTGGTGTACGTGCATTAAAATGTTGAAAAATTTTATTTTTTTTTCGAGTTTGAAATATTTCACTCATGGTCTCTTGGCAAAAAACTTAAACTAGATTTTGAAGCTATTTATCTCAAAAACATTACCTTTTCCTTCACAAGTCTAGTTCATTTCATTGTCTAACCTTTAGTATATAGAAAATTCCAGTAATTATACTAGGCAATGGCCTTTGAGGCAGTTTTTCTCTGTTTAAAAAATCTTGCTGATCTCCTGGTTTGACCGTCTCAAATGCACGTGAAAGGGCGCGGGGAACCATAGCAACCAACGATGACTGTCTTACAGTGTGTGTATTTTGGCACCTCTTCGGTGCCTTTGAGTCTAGTGAAGAAACCCTTATGAAAATAATTGAGCTGCAGCAAGGTTGCAGCAAGCTTGCTGCAACCTTGCCGCACACTAATCAATGTGCCACAAGCCAGTTGTAATGCTGTGCCTATATGTGCCACAGTATGGCAATCATCTGGCAATGTGTGTCACAGTCTGCAGCTTTCTGGCAATGTGTGCCACAAGGCAAAAGCTCTCTGGCAATGTGTGCCACAAGGCAAAAGCTCTTTGGCAATGTGTGCCATAAAGTAATGGTGCTGTGGTAATGTGTGCCACAGTTTACAGCTTTCTGGCAATGCGTGCCACAATCTGCATCTTTCTGGCAATGTATGCCATAAAGCAATGGCTCTGTGGCAGTGCATGCCACAAACAAAGTTCTGTGGCACTGTGTGCCAAAAGGCAAAAACTCTCTGGCAATGTGTGCCAAAGTCTATAGCTTTCTGGCAATGTGTGTCATAAAGCAATGGTTCTGTGGCAGTGTGTGCCAGAAAGCAATAATTTCGTGGCACTGTGTGCCAAAAGGTAAAAGCCCTCTGGTGACGTGTGCCACAGTGTGGCAACCCTTAGCCATGCTGCTTTCTGATGAATAAATGTACATATGCCAATCAGTTCATCAGCTAGTTGAGATTGTTGAAGTCAATTAAAAACTTATTAAATTTATGTAATTTAATTGAAGATAACAGGCTAAGTCCCCTAAGCTGACAGGGAAAAAATGGTGAAAGGAAAAATAAATTGAACTAAAGCTGTGGTGTACGTGCATTAAAATGTTGAAATTTTTTTTTTTTTTCGAGTTTGAAATATTTCACTCATGGTCTCTTGGCAAAAAACTTAAACTAGATTTTGAAGCTATGTATCTCAAAAACATTACCTTTTCCTTCACAAGTCTAGTTCATTTCATTGTCTAACCTTTAGTATATAGAAAATTCCAGTAATTATACTAGGCAATGGCCTTTGAGGCAGTTTTTCTCTGTTTAAAAAATCTTGCTGATCTCCTGGTTTGATCGTCTCAAATGCACGTGAAAGGGCGCGGGGAACCATAGCAACCAACGATGACTGTCTTACAGTGTGTGTATTTTGGCACCTCTTCGGTGCCTTTGAGTCTAGTGAAGAAATCTACAACGTTGAACGGCACAACTTTTGGCTCTCGATATCCAGCAGAAAAGGACGGTTTTGTTGTTCAAAATGGACCAAAAAAGGTAAGAAAATAATGATGTAATATTTGTATATGAAATAACAATGAATCTTGATGTAAATATTGAGCTAGCTTGCAGAAAAAAATGTAAAAAAAGGACGGACTTCAGTTGTACACGCGAAAAGTCGTGAATGAAAATTATCGAGATGATCCTTGACTTTATGTTTTTAAAAACTATTCCTGATGACGGAAAAAGTGTTTGGAAAACAAATACGATTTTAAATATTTGCTTACAAATTTTAATTTTGATATAGATATTCTTTTTGATAAGCTTAAACCCAAACATTACAGTCATTTCAGCTTGTGTGAACAGCACTTCTTTAATTTCTAATTTCTTGCTTTGAAAATCTTTTATTATTCTATTAATTCGATTTGTACCACTCAATAGTTTCTAAAAATTGTTTAGTTTCATTCTGATCTAAGTGAGGTTAATAAAGTAATAATTTCAAAATTGTTTTTCTTCACTTTCGATCAAGCCATGCGCCAAAACTGATAAAACTTGAACAGCTAAGCTTACATTTTTTCATTCAAGCGAAACTTAAACTTATTTTGTTCATAAAATGCTATATAAATATACAAAATTGTAAACACTAAAATCCCAATAGCAATGCACATGCTGATGATTTTTTATTTACTACAGGAATGTGGGGATGCTGTTGAAAAATAAAGATTTTCAACTCAAGAACTGCTTTTTTTGAAGACCATTCAAGAAGGAAGCTAGCTAGCACAGAGGCACAAAGCAGTAGATACAGATAAGAAATATAAACGAAAAAAAAAAAACACCTATTTTTTTACTGTAATAGTCATCAAGTGAACCTTTGATGTTTAGATAATCAACTTTGTTCCTTTAAGAAACTATTTTTGAAGCATGTAAATATTGCTGCTTGACTTAGTCAGGAAGTCAGGAAGGATTTAACAAACGTACCAAATCCACAGCCAAATTAAAAGTATTTTTATCTGGAACCGTTATCTTTTCTTATAAAAGTTGCCGATTGTGTACTATTTTTTTCTCCTCTTTCTGTCTCCATGCAGATTTAAGTGCATTTTGTTGTACATGATATTGAAGTTTTAACTTAAAAGTTAGGTTGATAATAGTTAGTTAGATAAGTTAAAAAAAATATTGACTTGTGTTATATGCATGCCAAATAAGGCTGGCAGAAGTTTCTGGCACACCTCTGGCATCCTAATTTTAATTTGACATGCAAATTAGGTGCTCTGGCAGCCTTGTGGCAGTGTGTGCTAGAGTTGTGGCACAGTGTACCAGAATTACTGTTCTGGTAACCCTGCCGCAAGCTTGCCATGAAGGTTGTGGCACACTTTTGGCAGCCTAATTTGAATTTGACATGCAAATTAGGTGCTGTGGCAGCCTTGTGGCATTGTGTGTGCCAGATTTATGGCACAGTGTACCAGAGAAGTATGCCGCAGGTTCTGGCACATTTCTGCGGCACACACTGCCAGAGAGCAGTGTGCCACTAGGTTCTGGCACATTTTTCTGGCACACACTGCCACAAGACTGCCACAGTACCTAATTTGCATGTCAAATTCAAATTAGGCTGCCAGAGGTGTGCCAGAAACTTCTGGCAAGCTTGCGGCACAGTTGCCAGAACAGTGTGCCAGAGGGCTTATATTTTCATAAGGGAATCTACAACGTTGAACGGCACAACTTTTGGCTCTCGATATCCAGCAGAAAAGGACGGTTTTGTTGTTCAAAATGGACCAAAAAAGGTAAGAAAATAATGATGTAATATTTGAATATGAAATAACAATGAATCTTGATGTAAATATTGAGCTAGCTTGCAGAAAAAAATGTAAAAAAAGGACGGACTTCAGTTGTACACGCGAAAAGTCGTGAATGAAAATTATCGAGATGATCCTTGACTTTATGTTTTTAAAAACTATTCCTGATGACGGAAAAAGTGTTTGGAAAACAAATACGATTTTAAATATTTGCTTACAAATTTTAATTTTGATATAGATATTCTTTTTGATAAGCTTAAACCCAAACATTACAGTCATTTCAGCTTGTGTGAACAGCACTTCTTTAATTTCTAATTTCTTGCTTTGAAAATCTTTTATTATTCTATTAATTCGATTTGTACCACTCAATAGTTTCTAAAAATTGTTTAGTTTCATTCTGATCTAAGTGAGGTTAATAAAGTAATAATTTCAAAATTGTTTTTCTTCACTTTCGATCAAGCCATGCGCCAAAACTGATAAAACTTGAACAGCTAAGCTTACATTTTTTCATTCAAGCGAAACTTAAACTTATTTTGTTCATAAAATGCTATATAAATATACAAAATTGTAAACACTAAAATCCCAATAGCAATGCACATGCTGATGATTTTTTATTTACTACAGGAATGTGGGGATGCTGTTGAAAAATAAAGATTTTCAACTCAAGAACTGCTTTTTTTGAAGACCATTCAAGAAGGAAGCTAGCTAGCACAGAGGCACAAAGCAGTAGATACAGATAAGAAATATAAACGAAAAAAAAAAAAAACCTATTTTTTACTGTAATAGTCATCAAGTGAACCTTTGATGTTTAGATAATCAACTTTGTTCCTTTAAGAAACTATTTTTGAAGCATGTAAATATTGCTGCTTGACTTAGTCAGGAAGTCAGGAAGGATTTAACAAACGTACCAAATCCACAGCCAAATTAAAAGTATTTTTATCTGGAACCGTTATCTTTTCTTATAAAAGTTGCCGATTGTGTACTATTTTTTTCTCCTCTTTCTGTCTCCATGCAGATTTAAGTGCATTTTGTTGTACATGATATTGAAGTTTTAACTTAAAAGTTAGGTTGATAATAGTTAGTTAGATAAGTTAAAAAAAATATTGACTTGTGTTATATGCATGCCAAATAAGGCTGGCAGAAGTTTCTGGCACACCACTGGCATCCTAATTTGAATTTGACATTTTCTGTGACATACTTCTCTGGTACACTGTGCCATAAATCTGGCACACACAATGCCACAAGGCTGCCACAGCACCTAATTTGCATGTCAAATTCAAATTAGGCTGCCAAAAGTGTGCCACAACCTTCATGGCAAGCTTGTGGCAGGGTTACCAGAACAGTAATTCTGGTACACTGTGCCACAACTCTAGCACACAATGCCACAAGGCTGCCACAGCACCTAATTTGCATGTCAAATTCAAATTAGGCTGCCAAAAGTGTGTGACGGCATGAAGACACAAGTTCATTATGTTTGTTAAGTGATGACAATTCAGGTCGGCAGATGATTAGGAATTTTTCTTAAGGGGGGACTTACCTATTTACCAGCCACAGTTGCTAAGAAAAGGATTTAAAAGTGTCTAAGAGGTTTTTGTAAGGTTTTAAGCTCATGATGAAACCAATTGGTGAAATGGACCATTTTTTGATATGTGTGATGACGTCATCACTCTTGCGTCATTAATGACGTCATATTTCACAAAAAGTTAAAAAACAAGCATGCAATTGGTCAGTTTGACCCAAAAATAAACGAAATTATAGCTGACATGAATTGGAACAAAGTTAAGCATGGATTTTACTCTATGTTAAGACACAGGTAGCCCAAGCTATGGTTCTGAATATATATAGAGAGGATGTATGGCAGATCAAAAAATTTCTTTAAAATAAAATAAATTTCATATTTTATTGTTTCTTTAGTGGTATATCAATGTTTTATTGCAAGTTTTGTGGTTTGCTGACGGTTGGGTTGCATTTTAAGGCGATTTTAGGAAATTTTATCTCCTCTCTAAAGACGAAGTCAAGGTAGGAATCCTCAGACTCGGGTGCTTTGCTTCAACAGGCCGTAAATCGCCAGAAATCTGTTTCACAGCAAATTTTTCACTGGCTACCCTTCGCCCAATAAATATCCAACACATCTAATCCAAAAATTGCTATATCGCTTCACTTCTTCCCGTCGAAATTCGCAAATATATACGCTCTAAATAGACAACTTCATCGGCGGACGGATCAGCCTCGCCACGGATTCAACGGTTGGTGACAAATCATTGGCTGTGTGGGGGAGGGTACATGACAAACATTGACCTTTGCATAGACTAAAAACCGCTCGATGACAGCGAGAAACAAGACCAATGTCTAGTTGAACGGAATGTAAAATTTATGCAAAGGAAAACCAGAACGTTTAGAGCTCTATTTCGTAAACATTATCTAGAAATCTTGACTTATTTTTGGTTTTATAGATCAGGAATCTTTTATTTCGAGCGGTTTTTAGTCTATGCAAAGGTCAACGTTTGTCATGTACCCTCCCCCACACAGCCAATGATTTGTCACCAACCGTTGAATCCGTGGCGAGGCTGATCCGTCCGCCGATGAAGTTGTCTATTTAGAGCGTATATATTTGCGAATTTCGACGGGAAGAAGTGAAGCGATATAGCAATTTTTGGATTAGATGTGTTGGATATTTATTGGGCGAAGGGTAGCCAGTGAAAAATTTGCTGTGAAACAGATTTCTGGCGATTTACGGCCTATTGAAGCAAAGCACCCGAGTCTGAGGATTCCTACCTTGACTTCGTCTTTAGAGAGGAGATAAAATTTCCTAAAATCGCCTTAAAATGCAACCCAACCGTCAGCAAACCACAAAACTTGCAATAAAACATTGATATACCGCTAAAGAAACAATAAAATATGAAATTTATTTTATTTTAAAGAAATTTTTTGATCTGCCATACATTCTCTCTATATGTATTCAGAACCATAGCTTGGGCTACCTGTGGTTAAGAGAGTGGGAAAATATTTAGATTTAAAAAATTCAACATGGCTTGGTAGTCTGGCCTTTTCACCATTTTCAAAAATAATGCTTAACTTTGTTTCAATTCATATCAGCTACGATTTCGCTTATTTGTGAGTCAATCCGACCAAATGCATGCTTGTTTTTTAACTTTTAATGAACTAAGACGTCATATATTGCATAAGAGAGATGACGTCATTGCACATATCAGAAAATGATCCATTTCACAAATTGATTTTATTTATGATGTTATAATATAAGAAAAACATTTAGGGATTTAAATACTTTACATAGCAACCGTGACTGGTGAATAGGTAAGTCCCTCCTTAAAGGCAGAGGTTGCATCTTTTACTTGAGCTGTTGTAGGGTGAGCTTGATGAAAGAATACACCAGGAAATAAAGTGGTCAATGTTATTGTTTTGAAGAGTCCAGATATGTTTGCTGAGTTCGGTATAGTTTCTGTGTTGTGCGTGACGGAATGATGGAGTGTGGTTTCTGTATCTTGTATATATCTTGTATATAAATATGTATATATATGCAACCGTATAAATTATGTCCAATTAGATACCTCGTAAGTTAATATTATTATTATTGCAGTTCACAAGTATTGTCATTTTCCACCCTAAAATTTGTAATTTCATTTATTCGTGTTACCTAGTCATAGCTAGATTAGGTCCTTAGTTACTCTAGGTATCCAATACCATAATTTTGTAAATATAGATATGTAATTATTACTAATCTTTTGTAAAGCTTTTTTGGTATAAATAAATATTATTTTATTGTATAAGTATAGAAGTCATATTGTACACAGACATGCAGCACTTCACTTGCAATATTCAACGACTAGTTAAGTTTATAACTTGTTATGAATGAGTGGTAAAGACATGGGATTGCGTAGTGAACACTGCTATGTTTTAGAAGGTTTATAAATAAATATACATGAAGGTATAGTGGACTTAAGCAACTGTAAAACAATTTTTCTTACCTTAAATGATGGCATATTATATGATACTAGCTTTGGGAAGGAGTTCTTGAACTTAGAAGGGATGCTTAAAATAAATAAATAAATAAATAAGTGTAAACGAAGGTAGGAGTGAATATCAAAGTAGATGAATGAGAAGCCGTCAAGTTGTTGTTGTTGTACAATATTGTGCAAGGAAAGACTACAGTAGTATTAAGAAGCGTAAATAAAATATTTAAGCTAAAGAAACGTAGTTTGTAGAAAAACTCTTGAGCCTTAAGGGTAAACGAGTAGAATGGAAGCCAAAACAAGCGAATTCATGTGTTTTTTAGCTCGAAAACCCAACCACGTGCAAATGGTATTAAAGGGAACGACAACAACTACGACAACAAGCCTAAGTATTCGGGGGAAAAGTAATTTTGGAAGGAGGAAAAAAGCTGTAACCCACGAACTAAATACGTAGAAGGGAAGAAATAATGTTTACCTCGGTGTTTGGATAGTTTAATGTAGTATAGGAGGTTTTGTTACCAGATAAAAGCGAGTGTTTTTGTACAGGGTGCAAGAAGGATAAAGTACAGTACTATTAAAAAGCGTAAATAAAATATTTAAGCTAAAAAAACGTAGTTGGTAGAAAAACTCTGGAGCCTTAAGGGTAAACGAGTAGAATGGAAGCCAAAACAAGCGAATTCATGTGTTTTTTAGCTCGAAAACCCAACCACGTGCAAATGGTATTAAAGGGAACGACAAGCACTACGACAACAAGCTTTCGTTTGTAACGGGGAAAAGTAACTTTTTAAAGACGAAAAAAGCTGTAACCCACGAACTAAATACGTAGACGGGAAGAAATAATGTTTGTGTTGGAGTTTGCATAGTTTAATTTAGAATAGGAGGTTTTCTTACCTGAAAAATGCGAGTGTTTCTTTGCAGTCAGTCCTGGTGTTCACTGAGAGCGTGTGAGTGAGCGAGACGAAAGACGTGAAGTGTGCTCGGTGTGTGCCTATGATTAGAACCGACAGGCTTTGCGGTCACTCGCTCGCTCAAATGGGGTATGGAATAGTGGCAACGAGGGACCTGAGGACATCATGAAGTCCTATGAGGGTTTAAATCCGTGTGAACACGAAGAACTGTGTTCGCACCTGCTTCTCGTAGGACGGGGAAGGAACCTTTTTCGGCAAGGATCGGTTTAGTGTTGAGTCCTACGAGTGTAGCAGGGGCCCTCGTTCGCGAACTCGTCTTGGACCAACGGGGATGAAATTTGTGTTTGCTTTGGAGCAGGCTACGGGGTGGCGGCGAGTGGATTGGCTTGTTGGTCAAAGACTTAGCTTAAATATTTTACAAGTTGGTGGAGGGGGTTGTTCCACGCTCGGTATTCTTCTTGTTGGGTTCCCTGTGGTGGTTGTTGCTTATTCCTCAATGAGGCCCTGGGGTCGACTAGGGGAGGGGTGGTCCTTTTCTATATTGCAGGGTTCGTGCTTGGATATGATCCCTTGCGGGCTGGTTCTTGGTTGTTTTTGTATTTTGCAGGTTTGTGGGAGGGTTTTTTTATTGCACAGGTTTGTGGAGGGTTTTTTTTATTGCACAGGTTTGTGGAGGGGGGTTGTTCGATATCTATTTTACAGGTTTGTGGCCGGGGGTTTATTTCAAGCAGCCTTCTCGGTCAATAGGGGACAGTTCGTGTAGGTACTTCGTGGGTGAACGTCTTTCGTGTCCCTGTACAACAAGGATGTTCAAGTAACAATACAACGACCCTAGAAGACTTGAGGAATAAAAAAACAGTTTTGCGTGTCTTCTACTGTGATCAGGACAGGCGGGATGTGGAGAGAACACGAGAGAACCCTGTACTACAATATCAATACAATAAAATATAATACAATATTATACATGCATTGTATTGCACTTGGACATTTACCCTACAATACTATTCTACAATACTCTACTGGAGACTCACTCTACTGTACTCTACTGTACCCTACCCTACAATACTTTACTGTACTCTACTGTACCCTACAATACTTTACTGTACTCTACTGTACTCTACTGTACTCTACTGTACCCTACCCTACAATTCTTTACTGTACTCTACTGTACTATACTCTACTGTACCCTACCCTACAATGCTTTACTGTACTCTACGTCACTATACTATACTATACTCTACTGTACTCTACTGTACCCTACCCTACAATACTTTACTGTACTCTACTGTACCCTACAATACTTTACTGTACTCTACTGTACTCTACTGTACCATACTGTACCCTACTATACTATACTATACAATACGTCACTGTACTATACCATACGTCACTATATGTCACTCTACGTCACTATACTATACCATACGTCACTATACTATACAATACGTCACTCTACGTCACAATACGTCACTCTATGTCACTATACGTCACTCTACGTCACTATACAATACAATACGTCACTATACGTCACTATACGTCACTATACATCACTCTACGTCACTATACGTCACTCTACGTCACTATACGTCACTATACGTCACCATACGTCACTCTACTATACCATACGTCACTATACTATACAATACGTCACTATACTATACGATACGTCACTATACTATACCATACGTCACTCTACTATACTATGCGTCACTATACGTCACTATACGTCACTATACGTCACTATACTATGCTATATGTCACTATACGTCACTATACGTCACCATACGTCACTGTACGTCACTATACTATACAATACGTCACTATACTATACAATACGTCACTATACTATACGATACGTCACACTACGTCACTGTACGTCACTATACGTCACTCTACGTCACTATACTATACAATGAACAACAACAACAGTGGTTATATCAGAAGCATAGTGGTCCAAAGGCCCACGGGTTAGGGTTAGGGTTAGAATTTGGGCAGACTTTCCAATGACAGCAACAGTGGTTCATACCACAAGCATAGTGGCCCCAAGCCCCAAAGGGTTAGGTTTAGGGCAGACCTTCTAATGACAACAATGACAGGTATCATATCAGAAGCATATATAGTGGTCCCAAGGCCCACGGGTTAGGTTTAGGGTTAGAAGTTGGGCAGACTTTCCAATGACAGCAACAGTGGTTCATACCACAAGCATAGTGGTCCAAAGGCCAGAGGGTTAGGTTTAGGAGAAGTATTTGGGCAGACTTTCCAATGACAACAACAACAAAGGTTATAGCACAAGATAAGTGGTCCAAAGGCCCAGTAAGGTTAGGTTAAGGGCAAATATTTGGGAACACTTTCCAATGACGACAACAACAACAGTGGTTATAGCACAAGATAAGTGGTCCCAAGGCCCACGGGTTAGGTTTAGGGTAAATATTTGGGAACACTTTCCAATGACAACAACAACAGTAGTTCATAGCAGAAGCATGATGGTCCAAAGGCCCACGGGTTAGGTTTAGGGAAAGTATTTGGGTAGACTTTCCAATGACAACAACAACAGTGGTTCATACCACGAGCATACTGGTCCACAGGCCCACGGGTTAGGTTTAGGGTTAGAATTTGGGCAGACCTTCTAATGACAACAACCACAACAGAGGTTCATACCACAAGCATGATGGTCCCAAGGCCCAAAGGGTTAGGTTTAGGGGAAGCATTTGGGTAGACTTTCTAATGACAACGACAACAGGGGTCATAGCACAAGCATAATGGTCCAAAGGCCAACAGGTTAGGTTTAGGGGAAGTATTTGGGCAGACTTTCTAATGACGACAACAGGCTTCGTAGGTGAATGGCATTTTACTCAGGTTTAATATAAGACAAGGTTCGAGGAATGAAGTCCACATCCCTAGGGGTTAGGTTTAGGGGAAGTAATTGGGAAGACTTTCTAATAACAACAACAACAACAGTGGTTATATCAGAAGCATATATAGTGGTCCAAAGGCCCAAAGGGTTAGGTTAAGGGGAAGTATTTGGGTAGACCTAATAAAAACAACAACAGGGGTCATACCACAAGCATAATGGAAGGAGGCTTCGTAGGGGAATGGCATTTTACTCAGGTTCAAATTCACGTTCAAGGAATAAAGTCCACATCCCTAGGGGTTAGGTTTAGGCTAAATATTTGGGTAGTCTTTCTAATGACAACAACAGTTTCTCAGGTTTCAGTAGGTGTACGTTTAAAGCAATAGAGTCCTAATCCCTAGGGGTTAGGTTTAGGGGAAATATTTGGGTAGTCTCCCTAATGACAACAACAACAATGGTTATATCAGAACCATATATAGTGGTCCAAAGGCCCAGGGGTTAGGGTTAGGGGGAGGATTTGGATAGTCTTTGTAATCTTACAACAGTCATCAGTAAAGACCCCTAGCCTAGAGTTAGGTTGGGTCTTTCCAACAATACTCTTTCCAGCAATGGTCTCTGCAGCAAGAGTCTATGCAGCAATGGTCTCTGCAGCAATAGTCTCTGCAGCAACAATCTCTGCAGCAATAGTCTTTGCAGCAATCACAGTCTTCAGCAGTCTCGTGGGCTTCGACCATCCTGGAAAAGAAATGTGTGTGAGCAAGAGCATCGTAAACACGCACTCTAGGCATTCGCATTACCATACATTTCAACTATAGTTCCGCTCACCCAGACATTCCACTCTATGCTCCATCCAAACCCTTACCCTAAACCTAACCCTGAACCTAACCCTAAACCTAACCCTAACCCTAAAACTAACCCTAAACCTAACCCTAAACCTAAAGCCGAACGCCAGACCCCCTAAATACCTACCCCATCCCAACCCTACATCCTAACATTACCCCGAAATCTGACTCCCTAGCACCCACGGGTTAGGTTTAGGGGAAGTATTTGGATAGTCTTTGTAATGACAACAACAGGGATCATAGCACAAGCACGATGTAGTTTCTTTCATAGACTCGTAACACCGACATTATTTCAAAGTGCCCACCCCGACCCACCGACAAATGTTTCTCCAGCAATATGGTAGTTACGCGTTTCAGAGCCTGTGGATCACTTTTCACCTAGGAACTTTGGGTACTTTCATTCTGAGAAAATCGACGAAACTTTTTCAAAGTGCTAACCCCAACCCACCCTATGCGAAATTTCTATTTTAAATCCACAACACTAAAAAGTCCTTAGATACCCTTAACTAACCCCAGGAACACCGTTTCTGATAGTTAGAACAACATCAGAGGTCATCTACTAGGAAACCCATGTTTCAACCCTAGCTGTATAGGGAGGGTTGGAGTTAGCACTTAGAAAAATTTCAAGAAAATCGAAAAAAATTATTTCGTCTTATTAGAACAAACAGATACTAGGATCACTTATCTAACCCCAAAAACACCATTTCTGATAGTTAAAACATCATCCGAGGTCATCTACTAGGAAACCCATGTTTCAACCCTAGCCGCATAGGGAGGGTTGGAGTTAGCACTTAGAAAAAATTTGAAAAAATCCAAAAAAATTATTTCGTCTTATTAGGAAATAAACACCCTAGAAACACTTAACTACACCAGAAACACCAATTCTGAAAGTTAGAACATCATCCAAGGTCTTTTTCCAGGAAACCCATGTTTCAACCCTAGCCGTATAGGGAGGGTTGGAGTTAGCACTTAGAAAAAATTTGAAAAAATCCAAAAAAATTATTTTGTCTTATTAGGAAAAAAACACCCTAGAACCTCTTATCTAACCCCAGAAACACCATTTCTGAAAGTTAGAACATCATCCAAAGTTTTTTTCCAAGAAACCCATGTTTCAACCCTAACTGTATAGTGAGGGTTAGAGTTAGCACTTAGAAAAAATTCACAAAAATCCAAAAAAAATATTTCACTTTATTAGAACAAAAAGATACTAGGATCACTTATCTAACCCCAGAAACACCGTTTCTGATAATAAGAACATCATCCGAGGTCTTTTTCCAGGAAACCCATGTTTCAACCCTAGCCGCATAGGAAGGGTTGGAGTTAGCACTTAGAAAAATTTCAAGAAAATCGAAAAAAATTATTTCTTCTTAATAGAACAAACAGATACTAGGATCACTTATCTAACACCAGAAACACCGTTTCTGATAATTAAAACATCATCCAAGGTCTTTTTCCAGGAAACCCATATTTCAACCCTAACCGTATAGGGAGGGTTGGAGTTAGCACTTAGAAAAAATTCCACAAACCAAAAAAATGTTTTCCTCTTATCAGGAGAGAAACATGATTGAAACACTTATATACGATTGAAACACCATTTCAACAACTTCGACAGTGAAATAGACTTTAATGTTAAAAATTCAAATTTAAATAATGCCATTTGACAGGATCTCCATTATAGGTTAATACATGACGTACAACTATTCGCCATTAGCACTTAGAAAAAAAAACACAAAAAAATTCATAAAACGTTTAACATCATATCAATAGTTTAAATTAACACATTTTAAATAACCTTTTAAAATATTTGACTAACACCCTAGAAGGGTGGTAGTACCTTAAACTACAACCCTTAAAAGGTGGTCAAACATTACACTTCACCTTCAAGGGTAGTAGAACCTTCAACTACCACCCTTTAAGGGTAGTAATAACAAGGACTGCCACCCTTCAAGGGTAGTAGAACCTTAAACTACCACCCTTTAAGGGTAGTTGAAATTTTCAAAAAAACCTCGTGAGGATAGTAAAAACCCTAACCCAACCTTTAAAAATTACCGGTTTAGGGTTAGGGTTAGGGTTAGGGTTAGGGTTAGGGTTAGGGTTAGGGTTAGGGTTAGGGTTAGGGTTAGGGTTAGGGTTAGGGTTAGGGTTAGGGTTAGGGTTAGGGTTAGGGTTAGGGTTAGGGTTAGGGTTAGGGTTAGGGTTAGGGTTAGGGTTAGGGTTAGGGTTAGGGTTAGGGTTAGGGTTAGGGTTAGGGTTAGGGTTAGGGTTAGGGTTAGGGTTAGGGTTAGGGTTAGGGTTAGGGTTAGGGTTAGGGTTAGGGTTAGGGTTAGGGTTAGGGTTAGGGTTAGGGTTAGGGTTAGGGTTAGGGTTAGGGTTAGGGTTAGGGTTAGGGTTAGGGTTAGGGTTAGGGTTAGGGTTAGGGTTAGGGTTAGGGTTAGGGTTAGGGTTAGGGTTAGGGTTAGGGTTAGGGTTAGGGTTAGGGTTAGGGTTAGGGTTAGGGTTAGGGTTAGGGTTAGGGTTAGGGTTAGGGTTAGGGTTAGGGTTAGGGTTAGGGTTAGGGTTAGGGTTAGGGTTAGGGTTAGGGTTAGGGTTAGGGTTAGGGTTAGGGTTAGGGTTAGGGTTAGGGTTAGGGTTAGGGTTAGGGTTAGGGTTAGGGTTAGGGTTAGGGTTAGGGTTAGGGTTAGGGTTAGGGTTAGGGTTAGGGTTAGGGTTAGGGTTAGGGTTAGGGTTAGGGTTAGGGTTAGGGTTAGGGTTAGGGTTAGGGTTAGGGTTAGGGTTAGGGTTAGGGTTAGGGTTAGGGTTAGGGTTAGGGTTAGGGTTAGGGTTAGGGTTAGGGTTAGGGTTAGGGTTAGGGTTAGGGTTAGGGTTAGGGTTAGGGTTAGGGTTAGGGTTAGGGTTAGGGTTAGGGTTAGGGTTAGGGTTAGGGTTAGGGTTAGGGTTAGGGTTAGGGTTAGGGTTAGGGTTAGGGTTAGGGTTAGGGTTAGGGTTAGGGTTAGGGTTAGGGTTAGGGTTAGGGTTAGGGTTAGGGTTAGGGTTAGGGTTAGGGTTAGGGTTAGGGTTAGGGTTAGGGTTAGGGTTAGGGTTAGGGTTAGGGTTAGGGTTAGGGTTAGGGTTAGGGTTAGGGTTAGGGTTAGGGTTAGGGTTAGGGTTAGGGTTAGGGTTAGGGTTAGGGTTAGGGTTAGGGTTAGGGTTAGGGTTAGGGTTAGGGTTAGGGTTAGGGTTAGGGTTAGGGTTAGGGTTAGGGTTAGGGTTAGGGTTAGGGTTAGGGTTAGGGTTAGGGTTAGGGTTAGGGTTAGGGTTAGGGTTAGGGTTAGGTTAGGGTTAGGGTTAGGGTTAGGGTTAGGGTTAGGGTTAGGGTTAGGGTTAGGGTTAGGGTTAGGGTTAGGGTTAGGGTTAGGGTTAGGGTTAGGGTTAGGGTTAGGGTTAGGGTTAGGGTTAGGGTTAGGGTTAGGGTTAGGGTTAGGGTTAGGGTTAGGGTTAGGGTTAGGGTTAGGGTTAGGGTTAGGGTTAGGGTTAGGGTTAGGGTTAGGGTTAGGGTTAGGGTTAGGGTTAGGGTTAGGGTTAGGGTTAGGGTTAGGGTTAGGGTTAGGGTTAGGGTTAGGGTTAGGGTTAGGGTTAGGGTTAGGGTTAGGGTTAGGGTTAGGGTTAGGGTTAGGGTTAGGGTTAGGGTTAGGGTTAGGGTTAGGGTTAGGGTTAGGGTTAGGGTTAGGGTTAGGGTTAGGGTTAGGGTTAGGGTTAGGGTTAGGGTTAGGGTTAGGGTTAGGGTTAGGGTTAGGGTTAGGGTTAGGGTTAGGGTTAGGGTTAGGGTTAGGGTTAGGGTTAGGGTTAGGGTTAGGGTTAGGGTTAGGGTTAGGGTTAGGGTTAGGGTTAGGGTTAGGGTTAGGGTTAGGGTTAGGGTTAGGGTTAGGGTTAGGGTTAGGGTTAGGGTTAGGGTTAGGGTTAGGGTTAGGGTTAGGGTTAGGGTTAGGGTTAGGGTTAGGGTTAGGGTTAGGGTTAGGGTTAGGGTTAGGGTTAGGGTTAGGGTTAGGGTTAGGGTTAGGGTTAGGGTTAGGGTTAGGGTTAGGGTTAGGGTTAGGGTTAGGGTTAGGGTTAGGGTTAGGGTTAGGGTTAGGGTTAGGGTTAGGGTTAGGGTTAGGGTTAGGGTTAGGGTTAGGGTTAGGGTTAGGGTTAGGGTTAGGGTTAGGGTTAGGGTTAGGGTTAGGGTTAGGGTTAGGGTTAGGGTTAGGGTTAGGGTTAGGGTTAGGGTTAGGGTTAGGGTTAGGGTTAGGGTTAGGGTTAGGGTTAGGGTTAGGGTTAGGGTTAGGGTTAGGGTTAGGGTTAGGGTTAGGGTTAGGGTTAGGGTTAGGGTTAGGGTTAGGGTTAGGGTTAGGGTTAGGGTTAGGGTTAGGGTTAGGGTTAGGGTTAGGGTTAGGGTTAGGGTTAGGGTTAGGGTTAGGGTTAGGGTTAGGGTTAGGGTTAGGGTTAGGGTTAGGGTTAGGGTTAGGGTTAGGGTTAGGGTTAGGGTTAGGGTTAGGGTTAGGGTTAGGGTTAGGGTTAGGGTTAGGGTTAGGGTTAGGGTTAGGGTTAGGGTTAGGGTTAGGGTTAGGGTTAGGGTTAGGGTTAGGGTTAGGGTTAGGGTTAGGGTTAGGGTTAGGGTTAGGGTTAGGGTTAGGGTTAGGGTTAGGGTTAGGGTTAGGGTTAGGGTTAGGGTTAGGGTTAGGGTTAGGGTTAGGGTTAGGGTTAGGGTTAGGGTTAGGGTTAGGGTTAGGGTTAGGGTTAGGGTTAGGGTTAGGGTTAGGGTTAGGGTTAGGGTTAGGGTTAGGGTTAGGGTTAGGGTTAGGGTTAGGGTTAGGGTTAGGGTTAGGGTTAGGGTTAGGGTTAGGGTTAGGGTAGGGTTAGGGTTAGGGTTAGGGTTAGGGTTAGGGTTAGGGTTAGGGTTAGGGTTAGGGTTAGGGTTAGGGTTAGGGTTAGGGTTAGGGTTAGGGTTAGGGTTAGGGTTAGGGTTAGGGTTAGGGTTAGGGTTAGGGTTAGGGTTAGGGTTAGGGTTAGGGTTAGGGTTAGGGTTAGGGTTAGGGTTAGGGTAGGGTTAGGGTTAGGGTTAGGGTTAGGGTTAGGGTTAGGGTTAGGGTTAGGGTTAGGGTTAGGGTTAGGGTTAGGGTTAGGGTTAGGGTTAGGGTTAGGGTTAGGGTTAGGGTTAGGGTTAGGGTTAGGGTTAGGGTTAGGGTTAGGGTTAGGGTTAGGGTGGTTAGGGTTAGGGTTAGGGTTAGGGTTAGGGTTAGGGTTAGGGTTAGGGTTAGGGTTAGGGTTAGGGTTAGGGTTAGGGTTAGGGTTAGGGTTAGGGTTAGGGTTAGGGTTAGGGTTAGGGTTAGGGTTAGGGTTAGGGTTAGGGTTAGGGTTAGGGTTAGGGTTAGGGTTAGGGTTAGGGTTAGGGTTAGGGTTAGGGTTAGGGTTAGGGTTGGTTAGGGTTGGTTAGGGTTAGGGTTAGGGTTAGGGTTAGGGTTAGGGTTAGGGTTAGGGTTAGGGTTAGGTTAGGGTTAGGGTTAGGGTTAGGGTTAGGGTTAGGGTTAGGGTTAGGGTTAGGGTTAGGGTTGTTAGGGTTAGGGTTAGGGTTAGGGTTAGGGTTAGGGTTAGGGTTAGGGTTAGGGTTAGGTTAGGGTTAGGGTTAGGGTTAGGGTTAGGGTTAGGGTTAGGTTAGGGTTAGGGTTAGGGTTAGGGTTAGGGTTAGGGTTAGGGTTAGGGTTAGGGTTAGGGTTAGGGTTAGGGTTAGGTTAGGGTTAGGGTTAGGGTTAGGGTTAGGGTTAGGGTTAGGGTTAGGGTTAGGGTTAGGGTTAGGGTTAGGGTTAGGGTTAGGGTTAGGGTTAGGGTTAGGGTTAGGTTAGGGTTAGGGTTAGGTTAGGGTTAGGGTTAGGGTTAGGGTTAGGGTTAGGGTTTAGGGTTAGGGTTAGGGTTAGGGTTAGGGTTAGGGTTAGGTTAGGGTTAGGGTTAGGGTTAGGGTTAGGGTTAGGGTTAGGGTTAGGGTTAGGGTAGGGTTAGGGTTAGGGTTAGGGTTAGGGTTAGGGTTAGGTTAGGGTTAGGGTTAGGGTTAGGTTAGGTTAGGGTTAGGGTTAGGTTAGGTTAGGGGTTAGGGTTAGGGTTAGGGTTAGGGTTAGGGTTAGGGTTAGGGTTAGGGTTAGGGTTAGGGTTAGGGTTAGGGTTAGGGTTAGGGTTAGGGTTAGGGTTAGGGTTAGGGTTAGGGTTA